>VXAK01002876.1:93401-112059 GCA_013399435.1 Arenaria interpres | reverse complement strand
AGTTACTTAGGTATACATTTATTTTTAATTTTCAATTAGAAGACACCAGTTGATGTTATTAGGAAGAAATTAAGGATCCTGTGCAATTAAAGATCCTTGATTAAAAACAAGTAAAGAAATTAGAGTTGGGCTTTCTTCTATCCCAGGACTACCCAGTGAAACAATATAAATGACATATAGAAGTTCAAATATAGCAATATGTATGTACAGCATCATCCAGTTCTGAGCATGTAAATTCCCACACTGAGCAGGTGTATATATCACAAACTGAAAAATCAGACTATCTTTACATACTTTTTCTGTATATCTATAGCATGTTTTGCTTATACACTTAAAGATTTGTTTTTTTAAAAATCAAGGAATTAAAATTCAGTGTCTGCATCATATTCAATAACATTATCTTAATTGTTAATTGTTTTACTAAAATTAAAGCAGTGTGCTGTCGGCCCTGGAATAATGAAAATGCACAAAATGCTGAGACTGTACTTCATCCTATATTGGCACACAAGCAGTGGCAAAAGAGTGACCTCCCTGCAAGAAGGCGACAAAGGTCAGCAAGACAGAAAAACTGAATGTCAAGTCCAGGGCATAAAGTTGCCCCCTTAGGCTATGCTAGTGGAAAATTGCCTTTGACCTTTGGAAAGGTCATCTTTGGGCCTCTTGAGTCCCAACAGAGCAGGGGATGTAATCTGAATGCTATTTAATTTCCTATTTAGATGAAAGTGAAATAGCTGGTCAATGAAGGAAAAGCAGGAAACATTGTCTCCTTCCATCCTTCCTCCTTTTCACTTTGGCCATCCCAGCTAAACTGATACAGAGGAAGAAGAGATGCCTCACTAGCTCTAAACAAAACAAGGAGCCAAGGAGTGAACTGGCGAACTTGGAAGGCTTATGCTTTCTAATGTAAGCTCAGCTTTGTACTAAGAAGAGAGTAGTTTTACACTAGCTTCTGTTCAGATGACTTGTGGATGGAAAGGACCTGAAGCGTGACTGTTTATAAACCTATAACCTTCAGCCTGCTGAGTTAACCATCTGCAGTCATCACTTAGTAAATAATAACGGGGCTTTAAGGGCTAAAGACTGTCTTTGACCAGAATGTCATACACTGATTCTCTGTACCTAACACCAGTACATAGAATTTAGTTCTCAAATATCAAAATAAAAAGTTAGAATGAAAAAATTAACTCAGCAAATTAACTCTGAATTAACTTCTGATTCAAATGAATAATATTTTTAATTATCAGCTACATGTTACTTTGTTACTTTTCTTTTAAATGTCAGAAACAAACGCGTAAAATTCTATTAGAAACATCATTGGCCAAATGCAAGCCAGTTAAAGATTTTTCGTGTATGCTGGCCTTGTAAGAAAAATAAATAATCAAGACTGGTATTGCTCAGCTTACCATCTACCTGTGTGTAAGGATGCACTTACAGAAAAGTATTAACACAAATACTGATTAAAAGTTCCCTTAGAGCAGAGGGGAATTTTTGCATTGACTCAGCTGTCTTTAGGCAGACCTATGATGTTTAGCAAACAAATCAGAAGAACACTTGGTGACTACTTTCTCACACCATGCTGTGTTGAGATACAAAGCTGACAAAATGAATATGTCTGAAGAATTTATTTAAGACTCACACTGACCTCTCTCTTTCCCTCAACACAAATGAATAGAAATGACAGCTTTATTTTCGTCAGTGTAACAGCAAGCAAAAAGAGAGCATACTTACTCTACATATTCAGAGGACAACATCAAAATATAAGTGTTTGGCACAGAAGCCTGGAAAGCATTTACTTTGAGGACTTGATGTATTTCTAGGTCGCTCACTTTAGATAATACTATACAAAAGAAATACAAAGCTGCTAAACTCAAAAAAAGATTTCCATTTTCCTTAGAATTCATGACCTCTTATCTCAAGCATGAACACAACAGCTGATGCTGTCACATCTGAGCAGTTTCCATGAGGAATTTGACACAATAAGAATCTGGCAGACAAAGATAATTCCTCTAGGAAGGCTGGCACAAAACAAAGAGAAAAAAAAAAAAAAAAAGAAGGAAAAAGAAAAAAACCAAACACATTCTCCAAGACAGAGGTGAATTTCTTCCAGACTTGTGGGAGAAAAGCTAGGCAAAACTAAACAAATGAAAGTAAACAATCCCAGAACTATAGAGCTTGTTGATGTTCATATCATCTTGAGGGCACAGCAAATTAAGATGGACTAGCTGTGACACTGAAATTGTAATTCTAGACTAATGTTTGTAATTTGACACAACACGTCACTTTGAATCCAGGATGGGATCAGAATAGCTGAAGATACTGATAGCCCAAGTGCCTCATCTCTTTTAAAGGAGTAAAAACAACCTGCAGGTGTCCTTTCAAAAACTCTGTTTATACATTGACATACATTCTATGAATAAGTACACTAGTATAATTTCTCCATAATTTGGGGATGTAGGAGAAGAAGGGCATATTCTAATTTCTCTCCTTGGAAAATGTTGATCCAAAAAACCCATAACTTTTTCAAAAAGCATACACTCTTAGATGAACTCATCTAAACCTCATATATTCTTGTAAAAAAGTGGACATAAAATCCATTTCTAAAATAAATATTTTCAATTTTTTTCCGAGTTAAATAATTTGTGTTCAAGACATAAAACACTCCAACACAATGACGTAAGACTGTGTTTGCACAGAACTGTTTTTTTGATAAGGGAGTCTTTGCAGACCTGGGACATTGACTTTGTTGAAGCTTTTTTTTTTTTTTCTTTTAAACCAAACTCTGGGCAGAAGCCAGAACTCTATCTCCGTAGAAAGACAGTGACAAATTGGAATCCTCTGCACTGAATGACAGTAGTATACACAATCTATAACTCTTTCCAATACATTAGTGAGTGATTGCCCTTGTTTACCATAATCCAGCCTTCCCAAGCAATGACCCTTACGGTACAATCTTAAATGAGAAAATTTAAGCAATTCTTAGCCCTAAAACAGTGGGTTGATGAAAGTTTTTGTGCCTCGCAGGCAAGCAAAAAAAAAGTGGCAAAACCGGCTGTTGAGGACCTCACCCTGCTGTTCTTCACGGCAGTTCAATACCATTCAGCTGTGCAAATAGGACTGTCTTAAGTTGCCAAACTTTAACCAGCTGAGTGATAGGTGTTAAAAAAAATCAAAATCTGGCGGGTAGGAGAGGAGGACGTATGAGAAAATATTTGTGCAACTATTCTCCCAACTAACTAAATGTAATGTTTCATTAGCATGGAGGCAGGTCAATTTAGGAGGGTGACCAACTGCTTGGTTTCAATCTTTATTTTCCCCAATCAGAAAATGAGACATTATTATTCCGAAACAGCTGTTCTCAAAATTTATTAATGAAGAATATTCTAGTGGGAGGTGTCCCTGCCCATGGCAGGGGGGATGGAACTAGGTGACCTTTAAGTCTTTTGGTTTTTATCTTTTGGTCCCTTCCAAATCTAACCTTTCTATGATTCTATGATTATATCACCAAAGAATGGCTATTTTCATAACAAGAAACTTAAAGACTGATGCAACAGTTAGGTATATTTGCATTGCTACTTGAGGTATAGCTCAGCTACGTAAGTTAGCATTTTAGCAGCTAAATGTGACAACATGTGTGCTAAAATCACAAGAGCAGCCATTGCAGGTTTTTTGCAGTTAAAAACCCTGCCAAGGTTGAACTCATTGAGACTATCTTATGGCAAATCAAAATCTTATAGCAAATTGATTTTCAAAATATCTCAATATAGCTTGTTACATCAGGGTTTTTTTCCCTTTTCTTAACTACTATACAGCTTCATTATTAGTGCAGACATGCCAGTACTAAAGGATTTCCCAGTCTGCAGTACCAGCGCCTCAGCTGAGGCTGTTGTACAGAAGAGACCAGAAACACTTGGGATGAAAAGCTAGGGTTTTTTTTTCCTGCAAGATCAGCCAGCTATTTCTTACAACTGATAAGTTATGACAACTTTCATTCAAGAATTATGCAACACACATTTCAGACTTTGTAAGTTAATTTCTTTCCAATTTTTTGAGGGAAATAAAGGATTAAAGAGGTAGTTCTCAATGTGCACTGCCCAGAAGTTAGAGGACATTTTCTTTAACAATCTAATTAACTCAAGCAGAAATGTTTTAATTCTCGGTAGTGACCTTAAGCTCAGTGTTCTGCTTTTTCAGAGCTTCCACGGTGTAGGAGATTTCTTTCCACGACTCAAGCTTAGCTTTTGCTTGTTCAAGAACCTGCTCAGCTTCTTGTTTAGCTTCTAGCCACTGTGTTGAATCCTTTATCATCTCATGAAGCTGCTGTGTCCGGTTTTGGAGGTGTCCATGCACTTCATCCCACTGGCTCTGTATCTTTTCAACTGATGAAACACAAAGGAAAAACAAAAGCTGAGTCACTTAGAAGCTTTTTCTTTCTTTTTATTTTTTTTTAAGAGAATAAATAATAATATTTAAATCATTCATTTAAATCATTCTAGAACTGACGGTATTGGAGCTCTTTTACTTTCTAAGCTGCAATTGCAACTAAGTGTAGTATAGTAAAAAAGAATAGATAAACTGTTCTGGGTCACACAGTATGACACTGGTACACAGCATGTGTTCCAATGTATATGCAGAAATGCCAGGTTCATGCCTCAAAAAGCATTATGTAACAGGATCACATTTGAGAAAAAAACATCAGCAATCATCCTTCATTCTTACCAAACAAACACAAGGTTTAATATTTTCTGAAGAAAAAGTGTCTTAGGGAGTTCATTAATATTAGTTAAAGATTTATTGCAAGATATAATTAATGGTTATACTTTCTTATTTCATAAAGGCAAATGTTAGCACTGCAAAGGCTGTCTAGAAAGCTTTCTCATACGTTCATATTAATTATAAAATAATAATTAGCTTTATCCACTATTTGAAAGAAATGTGATTTGTGGGAACTTGGTAATCACTACAGTCACTGATAAGAGTTGACCAGTATCCACCATCAGACTCAATGATAGCAGCATAAAAGCATTGGACACCTGGTCATCCAAGCAGTAAAAGTTTGACAAAAAAATCCCTGAACCAAACCAAACAACCCAAACTCCACAAACAATAAAATATGTGCACTACATTAATTAAAAGGCATTTTTTACGCTTTTTTTTTTTAATTTCCTGAGGTGGGTCAGCACAAACTACGTTCTCAATATTTTCTTGAAGACTGCCTCACTACATTGAAAATTCACAAGCCTTCTACGGAAGGGAACAGAGATTCCTAGAGTACTCAGAAAGCAACTGAAATTATCATCAAGTGTTAGTTCCAGCACTTCATCTCTCACTGCAGGGTTGGTTCCAGAGGGTGCAGGCTAAAGACTAAAGGGATGAGAAACGCTTCAGCAGGGAGAGGAGACTTCTACCTATCAGTGTTCTTCCCTCTTCCACAAAGAAGTCATAAAGATCTTTCCATGGACTCAGCTGAGATTTAGAGAAAGAAGAAAACCTTTCAGCATCCCCTGCTCAAGCCTCAGGAGAAAAACTGCAAGCAAGCACACACAGCAGCATGTTCAGTTCAAAGGAAACACAAAAGAAACTTAAGAAACAGAACAGGAAAACACCAAGTAAAGTGTTTTTACTTTGCAAAGTAAATACAACCTAAATCCCAAATACTTAAATTTAAATTGAAGAAATCTAACCCCTCCTTTTAGAAAGTTGTATATGAAGGTCACAAAACAACAACTCATTTCGGCTCCCTAACTCGATGAGGATCTCTGATGTAAGCTTTAGGGTACACTTAAAACAGCAAAGAGATTGTAGTCTACATGAAGGGTGAATAAGAGAAGTGTTCTTGAACTGCTCAAGTAAAATCTCTGTGCTACAGTTACAGCATGTGGCTCAAGGGTTGTGCTGGAGGTCTAGGGGGACAAAGACTGCACAAACACCATCCGCAGTAGCACATGGGCAATAGCTGCCACCTGTTTCTTGCAAATAACTACTCAAGTTCCATCTCCCTTAGACTCTGAGATATTCGGTGTGTTACCTTTTGATTCCTGATAACCTGGAGATTTTGATACATAGCTGACAAAAGTATAACAGCTTATGTCAGCTGTATATGAAAAAAAAACTAAAAAAATGCTACATATTTTTGTCTTATTATAAGTTTCTTTGTTTTTGGTGTGATTTCTTTTTTTGAGGGGGAAGGGTGGGAGGGTGGAGATTAAGAGATGAATGAAAACTTTGTTGCAGAACTGCTTCAAAAGAAAATTGGGTCTACAATTATATTTATTCTTCATAATAGCTGCTTTTAATTACAAATGTTTATATTTCTTAAAAAGAATATATATATTTATAGATGGATCTGTTCCATAATGTCTCATGAGTTTTTTATTTAAGTAAGACATATTAGCAGTCCCTGTCAGGGATTGTGCTTTTCTCAGCAAGACAGTTTTTCATCACATACTGTGGACCTGGAATTCTGCGATGACCAATTCTCCCACCCAAGAGGGCAATGAGGCTGCATAATAAAAGATGTATTCAGGACATCTCAGGAGCTCATTTACACAAGTGACTATGAATACACAAGCTCCAAATCTATGAAACACATTTCGTTGAGAAAATACTTGAGTTATCTCCTCAAAAAGGGAAAAGAAAAGCTTCTGAAACAGACACTTAAAAAATTACATACATAACAGTTGTGTTTTATTCCAGATTGGAGTTGAAGAGTTCAGGAAGTTATTAGGTGATCTGAACAAAAAAAGCATTAAATGCTGTTTTCCTGAACTGGTGAGTGACAAAACCCATTTAACAAAGTATTTCAGTTGGGGATAAGCACACCATGACATCTAAATAATTAATCTGGCCTTTCTGAGCTGGAATGTACCAAACAGTGCAGTACTATATAAGAGAAAATATGCAGAGATAATTTATTAGAGATGCCTTTATAATTATGACATTATCTAGTTTAAGGCAACATAAAAATGTCTTCATTACTGTAAGTTTATGTCTTCTAAATGGTGCTCACATTTGAATGCAGACTATTGATTGATGGGGCAATCAAAAACCAATTGATAGGGCACCTGGGACATGGCAACCCCCAGCACAAATACAGGTTGGGAGGAGAATAGCTAGAAAGCAGCCCTGAGGAGAAGGACTTGGGAGTGTTGGTGGATGAGAAGCTTAACATGAGCCGGCAATGTGCACTGGCAGCCCAGAAAGCCAACCGCATCCTGGGCTGCATCAAGAGAACGTGGCCAGCAGGTCATGGGAGGTGATTCTGCCCCTCTACTCTGCACTCGTGAGACCCCACCTGGAGTACTGTGTCCAGCTTTGGAGTCCTCAACACAGAAAGGACATGGACCTGTTGGAACGGGTCCAGTGGAGGGCCAGGAAGACGATCAGAGGCATGGAGCACCTCTCCTATGAGGACAGGCTGAGAGAGCTGGGGTTGTTTAGCCTGGAGAAGAGAAGGCTCTGGGGAGACCTTATAATGGCCTTTCAATATCAAAAGGGAGTCTACAGGAGAGCCAGAGAGGGACTCTTTGTCAGGAAGTGTAGTGACAGGACAAGGGGTAATGGTTTTAAATTGGAAGAGGGGAGATTGAGATTAGATACTAGAAAGAAATTGTTTACAGGGAGGGTGGTGAGGCACTGGAACAGGTTGCCCAGGGAGGTCGTGGATGCCCCATCCCTGGAGGTGTTCAAGGCCAGGCTGGATAAGGTTTTGGGCAACCTGCTGTAATGGGAGGTGTCCCTGGCCACGGCAAGAGGGTTGGAACCAGATGATCTTTAAGGTCCCTTCCAACCCAAACCATTCTATGATTCTATGATTTTTAAATAACAAAAACCCTCAAGCCTCTAAAGTTTAAAATATGGAAATTCATTTCCAAAATGTACTGAAAAACACAGTGTAAATCAGTGTCTCTTAAGGAGGTATTTTGCTCCCGTGGGTACTCTTTAGTGGGATGTTTCCCACAGAAGGAAAGGTGAATACCATTGACAGATTTATGCCAAACAAAACATTCAGAAAATCCAATTTGAGTGTATATTCTGTTAGAACTGATCCCAGCAACCCATGAACCCCTAACCTGCAGATAATGAATTATTGACTGCAGATGAGAAGCGTCAGAGAATTGCTATTAAATAATGTTGTTGGATAGCACAAGACAATTTTTTTAAATATTCTGAGCATCATGGTTTTGGTTTTTTTTGCAAGGGTACTGGAACATATAAAAGGTTTTCTCTGGCTTGGTACTAACAGGAATCAGTTTAAGAAGATATTTAAGATTTTTTTATAATATAGCAATGAGGAATCTCAGTAGAAAGTTCTTTCAGGATAAGACTCTGCCTCTAGCCTTGGAAGGGTCATTTCTGCTGTCAGGACTTCATAAAACCAGGGAGATGACCCTAGAAATAAGAAATAGAGTTTCAAAACTAGAAAAATAGAAGAATCAATGGCATGTGAAGCAATAGTTCCAGAAAATAATTTGGCCAAGTTTCGAAGAACTAAAGAAAAAAAAAATGGATCACTACTTCCTACCTTGAATTTAAGGCCTTCAATAACCAATATTAAGTAAATTTTAAAAATTATATAAAACAAAAACAGACAAAAGGCTATTCCAAAGATTACAAAAAATCATGAAACCTAAGTAGGAATATTTAATATCACTAAAAAAGAAAAAGAAAAAATAATGTAATTGTCCTTACTGCACTTGATTATAATAGTCTATCTGTGGTGACTACACACTGAAAACATGCAAATAAACAGAACAAATGTGTCTCCATGTGCACTATTAATATCACTACAGCACAGGAATTTTAAATAATTTGTAATGACGACAAAAGCCCTTTTCCCAATAGTTCAGTAGTGTCTGAGGCACCTCAGTTTACATTGTTCGTTATAACCAAGTCCTGTGACTTCTCCATTTCAAAGACTAATTTCTTTTTTAGTGTGGCACTCCCACTTTGTATACAATTTTTAGTAAGTTATTAGACACAGTAGCAAAGCAGAAAAATGCATTTAAAGCAATCAAACACAAGATAACTATTTTTCAATCTGATTATCATTGATTTAGTACATTGAGGAAAGAATAGTCTCAGTGAAGGAGACTGCTGGCTTAAGATTCAGTTTTATTTATTAACAAAACTTTTATACTTTTTTTTTTCATACTCTAACAAAGAAACCACAAACAAAAAATAAATCTTTGTTAGGAGCTCATATCATTGATAAGACAAATATAACTCTCTTCACTGAGTGTTTACTCTCTGCTGTTTATAACAGCAGTGGAAACAACAGAAAAGGAGTCTGAGAAGAAACTGTCAGTCACAGCACAAATAATGTTCATGCTGCTGTAATTTACATTTAGCCTATGCAAAGATGAAAAAAAAAGCAATCATTCCATGCTACTTTGAGAAGCCCATTGAATCTAATACAGACTCCAAAAATAGTGAACAAGTAAACGAATAGCAACAGAATTTGTGAGGTAGAAACCTTCCACTTACCTTGTTCAACAAATTACCTAAACTGCACTCATTTTGCTCTGTAGGAGAGTGCTTTACAAAAGCATTACTGTCAAATATATTGACATTTTTCTATAAAAGTAATTTTTTACTATAGCTTCATAGACTTGAAGACTAGAGGGACTAATGCAGTCTGACCTGATGCAGAATATAACTGTAGAACAGCAGAATTATTGACAGTTATAATTCATATTACCAAAAGAAGCTACTGATGCCCTGACATCCCTTATCTGGAAAATGAAAATAATTTTATATGCATCTTTGAGTGTTTCAATTTACTTATACTTTGCAAGAATGATCATGATGAAAAGACACATTGAGCTTGAAGTCTAGCCAATTCTGAAAAATAACTTATGAATAGTCTCATATTCTTAAGCTTTTTTTCACCCTTCTGCTTTGTAACAATATGAAACACCCAGTGTACTGAAAGAAAAAAACTGAGTAGCCTTTAAACACTATGGCTGTACAGAATGGCTGTCACTGGTAAACAGAATGAAAGCATGAGGAAGAAAAAGTTTTACACCCTCTGCCAATTGTACCAAATTCAGTTGTCAATGTTAAGTATAACAGGTTAAGAAATTCGTAGTTGAGAACATTGTACTGCATTCACCTAGAAGAGTCCATCAGATTGGAATAATTTCTGTTCAAGCTACAGTCCCATAATATACTTATATATGTTCTGGATAGCTAATTGTTATGTATTTCATCTTAATCCATATAAAATTTAGTTTATTTAAACTTTTATGGCTGCATATAACACAAGTTTTCCCAATCCTAAAAATTTTAAGTGTGTCTTACTAAACAGTGAGCAGATTTAAGCAGTAAAATTTCCCACGGAATAGGGATAAACAAATTATGAGGAAAAAGAGATGTTTTTCATAGGGCTACAAGATCATTCTGAAGGCACAACAATGATGCATTGCATGCATGACTTCCTGATAATTTCCAATTTTGGCTGTTTTCTGCAAACCACATGTGTGGAATCGCAGTCTTTTGTCATTTGTCTTATCTTGTGGTTACCTTGCTTTTAATAATTGTACTAAGCAAATAACCCTAAACTAACATCTCTTATTTTCTAGGAAAAAGATTCAGTTAAAGTTCTCAATTTGTCAACTATTTCTTGCTGAAAATGCTCTACCTTCTCTTCTGCTGCCTTCCAGATCAGGAGTTGTCTGACCTGAGTCTCATTCTTCAAGAAGTAATCACTTTATTACAGTCTATCATACAACATCCCTTGATAAAACTATGCCAGCTCTCTTCTTATAAACAATTGTGAATCTGTGAGAGACTAGGAATACATTTGGATAGTAGACGCAGTGTCAAAAGAGGATAAGCATAAGACATTTCTTGTTTAAATGCTGAAGTACTTCAGGAGTTACAGGAACAGTTATAACATGTACTAAGTTGCTGCCTGTAGGCTATCATTATAGAGTGGAGCTGGATAGGACAGAGTACACAGTAGAGAACAGTTGGAGCCATCCTACTCAGACAGTAATTTATGCTTCATCTGTCTTTTTTTATCTTTTCTTGTAAAGCAGTGTTTGTCTTAACCTTTTTCAGAGGCTTAGAAGTCATATTTCTTAAACAACGACCTTAGAAAGTTATAGCAACACTTTAACTAAATATGTAAAAACACTAATTATGTGTCATACAAGACATTTTATGCATGCCTTAGATGATCACTAATGTGATGAGACAATTTAGCCAATAAACCCAAAATTATCGGTGAGGTGGCAATATAGAATATGTAGCTTAATGTGAATTTGTCATTTATGCTAGTAAAATTTCAGATGTGGCTTTTATGCACCATTAATCTATTAAGGTATTTTTGAAAGATTTTTTCTTATTATATTAAAAAAAAGTCTGTGGCTTACAAAAAATTAGGCAAAACAGATCAAATTAAGCTGCACATAAAGAAGTGAATGAATAATACCTGGGAAGATGGAAAGAAACGTAATCCTTTATACTGTTGTGCAATATTCTAGTTTCTAAGAAGAGATAGATGACATTATAAAAGAAACTAGGAAGAAGCACCACTCACACCCTTCATTTGTCTTTTTGGGGTCATGAACAGCAATGAAAATGTACCTGAAAGACCCATAAAAGCATGAAATTTTTGGGAGGAAGAATATTACCTTCCTTGGCTTCTCAGAGACTAAGAAAGATAGGCAATTAGAGAGATTTCAACAGATTTAAATGTTTTTTAGAAGCATGCACAATCATCATCTCATTTTGTAGTTTGATAATTTGGAGGGTAATTAATTTTCCAACTACTGCAACTCTATGATTTAAATTTGTTTTGTTTCACTAGAGTAAGCCTATTTTTCTTTTATCTGAAAATCACTTCCATATGATCAAACTAATGAAGGTCACTCTGTTCCTTTAGAAGTGTCAGATCAAATGGAATGAACTGAAAACTGTCAAGTGGTTTCCGCTAGGCATCAAGTCAATAATTCTTCAGCACTGTGAAGCATGCTTTATACTTTGCTATACAGAGTGGGAGTCAGAGACCAGACTAAGCTGGTAGCACATCTAAAGAAATCAGTTTCTTATAACAAGAAAAAAGCAACTTCCATGACGGAGCACTGAGAAGGGCATGTCAGAGCTTATTATTTGGAAAACAGGTCCTTCAGAAAGCATTCACTAGTTTTTATAAAATTATGTACGTAACATTTATCACCTCTCAAATGAAGTTTTCATGATAATTTTTTTTCACTAAATAAAAAAGGAAACAGATCATGGTATGCATGACGTGGAAGAGCACTTGCCTTGCATTTTAAAATGTTATACAACCTGTAAAATTTTTATGTGAGAAATAAACACCCTAAAGAGAGGTAATATTCTTCAGGACTTAGTATGAAATAAGTAACAAACCCAAGTGTAGTTTTGCTAGCAAACTACAGAAAAAAATGAAAATATGTATATACATATATACACAAGTATTGACCAGGGAGATGGATAGACAGATTAGTGAATCAACTTCTGACACCTCCCTATTGCTGTCAGAGCCGTAAGAAGTAAAGTAGGACATTTATGGAGAAATGGACTGCCAAAGTCAGTCTGACTGCCCAGGCAGGATGCAGTCAACAGCGATTCTTCTGCAACTCCAGCAGCAGGATCCACGTGGACAAGCCACCAGAAGTTAATGAACTTATTTTTTCTGCAGAGACTCACATATTTGGATGATGTCAAAAACCTGACTTTTCAGTAACATGTACTAACTCAAAAACCAGAGGGTTCCTTTGCTTAATCATCTTTCAAATTTTTTGTTTTATTCCATTTCCTTTGTTGTATGTAGAAAATAGCTACTGCGTTATTGAATTTAGCTACTTTCTTAAATATTAATCATATAGTTATGAAGACTTACATTAGATTTATAGTTGATATTTAGACTGATGGGAGGTACTCAAACAAAAGCCACAGGATTATGACTAATCTGATTAAGTAGATAAGTGAATACGTAAGTAAACCAATCAATTCAGTTTCAAATTTATATAAAAGTTTTCGAAGAACTTAATAGGAAAAAATAATTAATTTCTGGCTTTTTAAAAGAATGTAATTATTAATTAGAAATGACTAGGCATTTTAGTATTTGTCTTTGCCCAAATGTCTATTGATATATTTTTCTAGGATTCTGGTTACTTAAGCTTTTAGAGGGAAAATAAATTATAATTATTAATCTAATTCTTGTTCATGGATGATAGCATTTGTAATAATCAACGTACCTACAAAATTTTAAGAAAAGCTTTTTCAGAAGAAATATGACTTGTCTGTGCCTGAATTTAAAAATGGGAGATTAAATTAGTGAAATGATATTCTACTTTCTCTGAACATAAACAAAAATGCTATTAGCATTATTAAAGTACATCAGCTTTCATATACTAACGCTTTCATAGACTTCCATACTTACTGATGCAAAAACATAATGGTAGTTCTGGCAGTTTAAGTCTTGAAATGTGTGAAATTCATTACCTAGTTAATGAAGCATACAAGCAATGAATTTCAGAATTCTTAGTACCACATAACTTTGTGTTGCCATCATACATTCATATTACACCGTATACTTTGATGTTATCAGCCTACTAACTCCTACTGAGTTTAGGCTGAGACTTGTTTTTCAAATATTGCATTTGTTAATCTGTACACTGACTTGCTTTGGTTTTGATTTAATAGACCCAGGTCTAACTACGTGGGAGATCTGAGAGTACCAAAATACCTAGAAAATGAAAATGGACTTCGGATTTCTGCAAGTATGTGAATATCAGACTCCAAGTTACTGAAGCAAAGTTTTGCATAGCATTTATATTTCTATTTTCTTCATGAAGCAAAATAATTTCCTCAGGAGAACCTGCACTCCCCACAAAAGACATAAATCAACATTCAAAGACTTCAACTGGCTTTGATTCATTCGACAATGGATAAACAGCAAATCTCTTCCTTCTGTTATTTGACATTAAATATTATATGAGCTGTCAGAATAACATCACCTAAAAGCTAAGTTTTTTTTTTCCAGAACTCAAAAATCTTAAATCCTTACCACTGTAATACTCACTAATTAAGCTACATCAGCAAGGTTAAACTGGCACACTTTGTGCAATGATCAGTAAGCAACACAGTAACTCCCATTTATTGGTCTTAACTCTGAGACTATCTGCTGGACTACAATTGCTCTCTACAGTATTCTATGACTAGGAATTACGATAACAGACTATCATGAATCTTTTGCTGTGTCTCTTCGGACAATGCTAAATCTGCACAGTGATTCATTTGCTGTACCTCCATGGCACATGCCTCTCAACAGAGATCAGCTGGGAAATGAGTCTAGAGCTCTGTTCACTCACCTTCACAACAGAAAGCAGGGGGCTGGCAACAATACCATGCTTAGCTCAGTGGGCAAACCAAAAACTGCTTCAACTTTTGGTCAGCCTTCAATTGCTCAAGCAAAGAAAAGGTATCCAATGACCAGATGAAACCATTACTGTTGCCATTCTAATATAATGCAGCAGTGAAGAAAGCCAAGTGTCAACAGCTCAAAAATTCAGAGAGTATAATAATAATAATAATGGAAATGTAATGAATATTCTGCAATATTGTTGTATCTCTTCATCTGGAATACTGCACTGATTTCTACACTTAAGAAGATATAAGCACAGTCTGACACTTCCAGGAAAAATTTCCATGGCATAGGCATTTTCTCTACTCTACACAAGTTCCTATCCAATTAAAATAAAATTAAATTAAACCTTTTCTAAATATTCTGTTTCAGGTTCTAAGTTACACCGAGCCCAGATGCCACCACTTTCTCACCATATATCATACTGTTCAACATCTACTGTCCTTTGCTGTTACTCAGCTAGACATTGTCTAGATCACTCTTGATGGGTCACTTTCTCACCTATCATGTAATAGGCCTGCTGACAAGGATAATGAAATATGAGCAGTTAATCTCCTGAATTTGTATGCTGTTTGCCCTTACGTCCCTTTTTGGCGTGGTGAAGGCTGACACAATCCTGTGAGCATTGCTAAACACAAATTGAAAAGCTTCAGAGTCACCATTTTCATATGTCTATTGTCCTGAAAAGTGTAACAAAATTAAATTATTTGAATTATCTACAGTATTTCATACGTCAATGTAATAATGGTTTGGTATACGTAACAAAATGAAACCACCAGCTGGTGCAAGCACCCATCAAAGTCTCAGGACCTCTTACACAGGCTAAGACAGTAGTTACTCAGGTCAGACTTACAAAGGAGCTTTGGGGCTGTGCAAAAAATTGTTTTTGTTATTGGTTTACTGCCAACTCTAGCAAAACTAAAGCCATGGTAAATTTATATTGAGGATAGCCAAAATAAAATCCGTAGGCCAAATGTACTCCAGGGTGCTTAACTAGATTGTCTGAGAACAACTGCAGATTCCAACATACTCTTTGTGCATTGCATTCATTTCAGAAAAAGATAGGACACAATATACACCAAAATCTGCATTTGCCTGATATCACTGATTATGTGGCATCTAAATTTAGCCTATAATCTCTGTAGAGCCAGACCTTTGTTTCCTGTTTGCTCTGTAATTACTACAGAAAATTATGGTCTGGCATAAATGAATATATACTGTTCTGACACAGTTTTTAAAATAACTGTGGATGTTAAATATTTCCCATCAAACTCTGGATGAAATGTCAGTGGAAGAGTAATGTGATCACATTTTGAAAACTCAATTTCTGAACCGTTCCTTTTTTGTTATTTCCATTTATTTTCATTTTGACTATTTGTTGCAACACAGCTAGTTGGTCTCTTACACATGGCTCTTCTGTTTTTATCAGCATGGATAACAACAAAATAAAATAGATATTTTTACTGTTTACATGTCTGCTTCTGGTCAAATTTACAACATTCTGTGCAAGCTACTATTTCTAACACAGTGGTGCCTTGAAATACTGGCCAAAACAATAAAGTCTAAAGTTTGACATATTCAAAAATATTGATCCCTACAGGCCAAAAAAAAAAAATAACTGATACACTATCACAAAACTGACCTCAGGCATAAGGAATATGTTGGTGCTTAGTGGTTGGCAGGGGGCTTCTACTAGGAAGAAAAATGAAGAATAGCAAGTATTCCTCAGATGTAATCATATATTTGCAAGGAAGGACTTTGTTGTGGTAGTCTGCCTTACCAGTAGGCTCCCTCAGTCTTTGCAAACATTCTCTCTCTACTTTCCATCACGTGTACAAGGGTTTCTCTTGATATGCTGGAATTTTTTTTTACTCTTATCTTGCCTCTTTTTTCATTGAGTAACATTACAGATGCAACTAAATTAATCCCTAGCCCAAGTTTTGTACTAGCATTTGGTTGCTAGGTCCTGTCCCAACTAAATGAAAAGATGATTACTCGTTCCCCTACTTTGCCTCCAAGGATGAAACATTTCCATCACTTTCAAAGCAATATGTGACTTCTCACTGACAAAAGTCACCCTGTGTGGGTAGCTGTCAGAGCACTGCACCTTCATTGCTGATAGTAGCATCCCTCTCAGTCCACTCCAAGATGTTTCTGGTGTGTGGTGCTGGAAGCACAGGCAGTATTTCCAGCAAAAACCAGCAAGGTGGAAGCAGAGACCTGCTCCATTTCTGCTGCTGCAAACATCAGAGGGTTTATTAAACTCAAGAATTCAGACATATCTCAAATAGTCTAAGAAGCTGATAAGATCAAGACTAAGAAAAGAAGTTAACATCTAAAAATAAAGACTATGATTTGGCTAATTTGTTTTCCAGATGTCTATGCATTACAACCAGAAAACTAATAGGACGTTTCCTGTAAAAAGCTGTGAAAACACCAACAATGCTTCTGAATAGGTCTGTGCAACCAGGTCTAAATCCAACACAGTTTTCCTGCATTACCTGCACTACAGACCCCTGGTCTGAGCTACGACAGCAGTTTTCACAGTCCAGTCCTAGTAAGAGGAGGTGAGCAGGAGGCATAGCTGGAGTGAAAGGCCAGTGCAACGCCACTGTGCAAACAGAACAGGGAACAAGCAACAGAACAAGAGCAGAAGCAACACAGAAATTAGTTAAACTGATCACCTAAAACAGCGTTTTCTACATGGGGGAGGGAAGGGGAAGGAGAGGAAATGGAGGAAGTACAGAAAGGCAGGTAAAAATCATAGAATCATGGTATGGTCTGGGCCAGAAGGGACCTCCAATGGTCACGTAGTCCAACCTCCCCAGTCCGCAGGGACACCCCCAACTAGACCAGGTTGCCCAGGGTCTTGTCGAGCCTCACCTTGAACATCTCCAGGGAGGGGGCCTCAACCACCTCCCTGGACAAACTCTTCCAGTGTTCCTCCACCCTCATAGTAAAGAACACCTCTAAAATACACCTCTAGGAGTCCTTGTGATCTTCAGGAAATAGCCTGTGAGCTCTGCTTGTGCCACACGCTGCCTGGCAACCATGGTGGCTGCCTGACTTGCTGCAGCAGCTTGGGCAACTTTAGCAGCGCATGCCCAGCTGTGGCCTGTGGGCTGCTCAGGCAGGAGGAGGTCATGACCTGCCCTGTGCTGGTCGCAGGTGGTCCCAGCCAGCTCTGAGACCAGTGGTGCCACTGCCCAAAGATGCTGCAGACAGGTCAGCAGCAGGTAGAGGTAAGAGGCCCAGCAGAAGGCTGGTGAGGAAACACAAGAGAGAGGCAGGGAGAAGAATGAAGAGGCATGTTGGGAGAAACAAAATGGAGGAGACACGTGGAAGAGGATGCAGCTGGAGGTGCATGCTAGGAAGGAGGCACTCACAGCAGGTCCTGCCACCACAAGCAAACCCCCTTGGCCAAGGGCCTCCACAGCTTCCAGTCTCAGAGATAGCTCAGGTGTCTTTTCATAACACCACATGGCATCCTAAAATGGTTTTCACAGTTTCAAATATAAAAGGTTAGGTCCTCAGTGTTTTTACAGATTATTAAAATCACCCGTAAAATACATAGAAGTACGAACATGAAAATGCAACAAGTACATGTTAACTGTGAAAAATTGATCAAATGGTTTTGGTACAGATGGCAGCAGATGTGCAACAGCACAGTTCCTGGCAACTTCTGTACTTCAGGGGTTTTCTAACAGATTAAACATCTATGAAAATTTCATCATTCCCAAAAGTGCTAACCACTCATTAAATTCTGTCATCTTGCCCAAATCTAAAAACAAATGAAAAATCCAAATTACTTTCTAATCAATTGCTGACATCTATTCTGACAAAAGATATATTCAGATATGTGATATCATCAAGTCCAGTAATAAAGAACGTCAACATTGCAATGTGAACATTCACAAGGGGAACTCCCACAAAGAGTACACCCCAGTAAACAATGAAAAAGGTAGCTAAAATTCAGGCAATTTAATATTAAAAAAACAAAGTAATTCTTTCAAGTTTGTATAAATTGACAACATCAACATTTAAAAGTTCAATTAAAATAAAATTATTAAATTTATTACCTAAAAATATTAAAACTGTATATAAAGACAGTGAAAACTAGGAAGATAATGAGGTTTCTTTGGGTAAATGGGATGCATTTGTTAAAAATGGAACATAATAACTCCCTTAAAGAAAGAAGAGAATGCATCCAAACCATAAGACCTTCAGACATCAAACATATTAAGTAGTCCTAACATTTAGCAA
>VXAK01002876.1:51846-93322 GCA_013399435.1 Arenaria interpres | reverse complement strand
CATGATCTTGAGCAAATACACACTCACAGATTTTAATGTTAGAGAGTAACTTCGTTGATTGCCCACATGGACTTTATATAAACACAGTGATGGAATTTCAGCGATAGACAGGGAATTTACATTGCTTACAAAAATAGACTTTAGCTTTGAAAAATAATCCTTAAAGTGTAGAACGCTAATGCAGTTATTCATAACAGGCAGGTGTTTTGCCCAATTTCCCTCTTGGACCTTGATCATTTTGGGTATTTACTTGCAATGGAGATGGGTCACAACTATGGTATAAGTGGCATAAATATTTTTAATGGCAAATTATTAACATTACTCCTTTTAACACAGAAAATTGACTGAGTCATTCCAGTATTGCTCAAAGAGAAAAACAATTCCTTTCTTGTTACCTGGCCGCTACACAAGTCAATGTAACATTCTTCTACCACTGACAAGAAGTAAGTCAAACCTCTTCATCATCTATTATTTTCAAACTTTAAATTATTTTTTATAAATGTTAATTAATATTTGTAAAATGAGATTGAATCCAATTTGGAAATCCAATGTAATTAAAACCAGATTTTTTCTCTATCAGTGTCAATGCAAAGTCTCACGTTAGATTCTGTTAAATATGCTGAAATATAAAATAAGTCAAGGCTTGCTTTCCTGAAGAGCTGCAAATTCTTGGTAGCTTTAGTCCATTAAATGTTTCAAAAAATTACGTTAACACTTCTCTAATTGTTTAAGATATGAAAGAAGGACTTTGTATCCTGAGAAATACTCTCAATTTACTTCACATTTGCATACCATTGAATTCTTAAATATTCTTCCAACGGACATGTTACTAACAATTTCGGAGACAACCGAGTAAAAGAGTAGGAGCTGCAATCTTATCACATGTGGCAGTTCCTTACCTTCTCTTTACATCTTGCTTGTAAGAGTTTTGCACGTAAGTTTGCTTCTTTCTGAAGCTATTGAGACACTGGTCTCATTAAACTAGAAAAAAAGAAAGCTCCTTCATATTGAAGATTTCTATGAGGACTAAAGATTTTCACAAAGACTTTAGGAACAAAGGCAGGCAGTTACATAAAACTAGTCTGCTAAAATATGACTCCCCTTGAGCACAAAAGAAGGAAAAGATGCCCCTAACAACACTATTAATAGGACTTATTGTAGTAGGGGAGCAGACAATAGTACTTGGGGAAAGGAATTGCTCACTGACAGCCTGTAAACAAGAATTTCTGTCATTTCATGTCTCCTCATGGTTCTGGGCAACATTTAATTTCATCTAGCTGGTGACTGGGTAAGTTGAAGGTGAGGGGGGAGGGGAAGGGAAGGGTCGAAGATTTATATGGTTTGGCCCTCTTACTAAAATCACCTCTATCACCTCAGTCTCCAAACATTTTAAGAACATCAGAGTAAATTGCAGAATATTAAATAGGCTTGAATTTTCTTGGCACTATAAATTAGAAGAAACTTTTGTCTGTATTCTGACTGACCACCTCTGTTGATTAATTCAGTACCTAAATGATGATCAACAGAAATTAAAAAATGACACAAAGCAGACTCAAACACCATCTCTCCCACAATGCCATATCAAATCCTTCCCTGAGATAGAATGGGAAGTGTATTCTCCTTCTGTCAGGTGATAGCACATCCCAAATCTTTCAACCAGTTAACTGCACGTACCCATGGCTACATCATACAATAGTGCTAAATCTGTTAGTATGAAGAGTCCTCCTACCAAACCAGGATTTTCCTACTTAGGGTGGGTTTGGGTTTTGTTTTGGGGTTTTTGTTGGGGTTTCTTGGGGTTTTTGTTTGTTTGTTTGTTTTTGTTCCATTGGTTGGTTGGGGTTTTTTTTACTTTTCTGGGCTTAGTCAAAATTATTTAAAGTCTTTTTAAAAAATTTATTTCCATATCACATTTGCTGAAGGGTCATTTCCTGCGGCACAACCTTAAACTCCTCACTGGAGTTTATCTTTGCTGTTCACAAGCTCACAATAAGCAGAGAACTCACTTTCTAATCATGTTTTCCTGATGAGAGATTTGGTCAACCATTCTGCTCTCCTAGCTATTTTGGAGGACAGATGACAAAATTTTACTAACACTTATGATCTGGGCAGAATCTATCCAACACAACAATCCAGGGGTGCCTGTTCTCCAACACAGACTGACTTCTAGGAGCATAAACCTTATAACATTCTTATGTATTTAGAAGTAGCTGGTCTAGAACTAGCCAGCTACGTTCCACCTGAATTACCATACAACACAAAATTTAGTAATTACCTAACTCTCTTCACAGGCTTGAGAGTGTAAATAAGCTCTGAGCAAGCCACCAGCATTGGTATCACCTAATACACTTAGCAGCTCCAAGGCTACAAAAAAAATCTGTGTCACTTTTACTCAATAATATAACCAGAAATGGAGGAAGGTCACCTTGTAGTCTCACATCCTTTTTGGGAGCACTACAGCACCTGAAGTAGGCAGTTTAGATCTTGCCCTTTGGCCACTCAGCCATGTGCTTCTAGTATATATAGCCTGAGAAGTGATATATAACTGAAATTCCCCGACCACTCAGACATTTCTGGGGCATGTTATTTCCCGTTCTTAAAGGGCAACTCTCTCCAGTGTTCCAAAATAACTTCTTAACTCCTTCTTAAAATGTCCCGTAACTATCTTACAAGTCCTGTAGCAGCAGATCTGTGCCAAGGAAGCAGTTTCAAATGAGGTACCCTTCTCAGTAACATGCTATCCCTTTTAGAGATAGTTTTGTCTTATTATTGACATTTCTTTAACAACAAATGGTTTCTCCCTTCACTCCTTTTCATGGCATAGAGTTCTGATAGGAAAAACAAGGTTTCAGCTGTAAAGTACATCAGGATGATTAATGAACTTTGCATCTTTATGACAAAGGAAAGCTACTATTTGGGTTCTTGAGAAGTTCTTGAAATACGTGGAATCCAGAGGCTAGAATACTGGGGTTTATTCAATAATTCCGCTTAGGAATATCAACAAGACAACTGGGCAAGCTGCATCTAAGTACAATTTTCCCTTATGCTTTTTTTTTAGAGTCTTGATGACTAGGAGTTTTACTACTGGATGACAAATTCTACATTGTATCAATTTGTTTTTTTCAAGTGGTAAACTCTTTATTTGTATTCAATAGCTCTAAGAGAAAACCACATGGATGGCAGTACAATGGAGACGGCTATTTTATTAAGATGTTGAGAACAACAGTATAGCTGTAATTCACTGTGGAGTTTCCATACATTTTGTTGTGAAAGTGATGACAAGTTGATGATTTTGCCATAAAACTGTCAAATCCAGCAAACTATTCAATAAAGGCATTTTTATGGAGTGGCACAGAGACACTCAGACTCTTTTCAGATTAGTTCAAGCACAGCTCTCCTAACAACCAATTATATTATATAGTCTTTCTTTAAAAGAAAAAAAAAAAAAAATTAAAAAAACCACCCCAACCCAGACAAACCAAAACCAAACTACAATACCAAAATAGCTCTTCTGAAGGCATCTTCTATAAACTATTCATACATTTGTGGACTTAATTTTAAAAACTGCCAAATAAAATTTCAAAAGGAATTATTTGGTCCCAACGTGTAATTCTTGATCAAAATAGTCTTCATTGAAATGCTTGTGTTTATTACTATTATTTATGTATTTAGTGTAATGGAACTTAATTCATTTCCCAAGATATTTTGAGAGTTCCCTACATTTCACACAATTGAAGAAAGATGTGTGTTATTTTGGCTTCTTAGACTCTTGAAAGGGAGATTCTTTGGTCAGTAAGAGATTATTTCTTCATAGAGTTCTATAAATATTCATTTTCATACCTCCTCTATCACTTACACAGCCAGAAACCACATTACAAAATTGGCATGCAAATTGCTAGCAAAGTAAAACCGCAGAAAGGTTATTCACTATTATCTTTTGCATGTGTGTGAACACAGCAGTAGGAAGGCATGCTATTGAAAGTTTCTTACATTTCCAGGATCAACAAGATCTAACACAGCCTTTGTAATTACTTTGGTATTTCTAAGACTGTAAATGTGTTTTTATTATCTCTCAGTATATTTCTATATTGACATATTTCCAGCTATTTGTATTCCATACATAGGAAGTGATGGAAAATAAAAGGAATTTTCAAAGTTTAATTATTTTATTATATTCAAAGTTGCTTATAAACTCATTCAATATAAAGAAACAGCATTTTTGTCAGCAGTAAAGCAGAGTGTTTTGGAGCTGTGATGCATTAAAGAAAAATGTTATAGTACGGCATATGGTTCTGCTAGAACAGAATGCTTTATCAAGGACGTTAAAGAGCAGAGAGGTACCTTGCTTTTTCCCCCAACATTTCTTCCTAGCTATATAATTATTATTCTTATATGTAAGTTGTAAACAAACTATGATTTACACAGAATAAACAGAGATTCGAGTATAACATTATGTAAACATAACACAAGCTTTACTTTATAGAGCCCAGGGCTGTTTACATAATATAGCTCCTGCATTTTCATACGGATAATAAAGTAAGGGTGGGGAACAAAGGTTCAAAGGAAATAATTCAATTGCATGAGCTTATCTTTAATTTCTGTTTTTAATTCCTAATGAAAGACTATAACTATGCAATGCTATGACAATTCTGTTGAAAATTAATCTTATTATCATTGACATTTCTGCAGTTCTAAATAGATATTGTCTAATAAATGTCTTTTTGATTTTTTTATAAAATGTTTGCCTTGTTTGTGTTTATAAATACTTTCAAAAGCAATATTGGCTTCTAAATATAATTCAAAATTATATTTAATAATATAACTTTAACAAGCATGATATACATATTTCTGCACAGACTGACTTAAAGAGTTACCGGTGTTAGCACAGAAGCCAGAACCTTCAGGGTTTTAATTCCAGTTGATGCCACACTAACCCATCCTGTGACGAAGAACACAGCTATCTTGTAGAGCAGCTGCGAGTCTCATTTAATATTTATAATATATACGTTCAGTGATATTGGTCAGATGATTGTGTTGGGTTTTTTTACTAACACCTTCATACAAATGACAATGAACAACATATTCATACAAATCAGCTCATCTCACCTAAAAAGCTTCTCAGAGTGTGAGATCCTGTGCTTCAGCCCAGGAAGGGGAAAGACAACTATTTCTAGAGTACATCAGCTCTTCTGTGACAGACCAACGCAGCCCTGCACTCCCTTTCCTACATGATGGCACCCAATGCACTTGGCACCAGATATTGTGACGTTACAGATGGCTGCAAGTGAGAGTGGTACACAGCTGCTGCAGAGGAGCACCAACGGCACAGTGCTGATGCTCAGGTCATGAAACTGGATAGATTTGAATGAGTACTAATAGCTACTACGACATAACCATGGTAACCTATTTGTATTCATGAAGAGGGGAAAAAACCTGAGGAAATGGGAAAGAGTCTGCAGGTCAGGTAGTCAGTGAGGACTTGCAGCAGGACTCTGGTGCAAGGTCCAGGTATAATGAAGGTTATGCTCTCTAGGGCTGTGGGGAACGCACAGGCCTCAGCAAGAGGAGGACGTTCTTTGGTCCAGGGTTCAGCTCTGGCTACGAGCGAGATTCCAGGTGATGGACTTGGGGACAACACCCTGGGCGCAGTAAGCTGAGCTCAGTATGTACTGAACTGCAAAGAAAAACAACTGCACTGGGTGGGAGCACTGTACAGCACAGCAGGCTTCAGAGGAGCCACGTTAGAGAGCACTCAGTTAGAGAGCACCCCAGCGGTGCTGGGGAAGAAGAGAGTCTTCCTGTGTTCAGGAAAGCACAGGACCATGAACGGGTGTTTAGCAGGCCTAATTCAAACCAAACAGAGCAATGGCCATCTTCTTCACACAATACACAGGGAAAATAAAATTAAATAAATTACTATTGTTTCTTTAAAGAAGTGCTTTAGGTGACAATATGCTCCATTGGGCAAATATTCAGAAAAACCTTATGTGTCACATTGTGACATAAGTCCTAGCATTTTTTCCCCTGGAAATATCATGATTTCTTTAAAATTCAGAAGTAAATAATACCTCTTGAATAATGTTTAGTACTACCTACAATGTACAAATATAAACTAAGCAAGCATGAAAAAACCTTCATTAATCTAGTTTGTTGCCTCAGAAGACTGGATCGAAAATGTCCCTCGCCATACTTTGTCTCCGTTCACTGCAGAAATGCAGACCCTGTATATTTCTGACAATAAAAATTCATTTTACTTTAAAATTATTTCATTAACAGGACGATGTTAGAAGATGCTACACTACAGCAAGATGTACTTGAAAGAACATGAAGGGACATGACCTGTATCTACTGCATCATAAATTGTACTTTTGAGGTCAAGGATACCAGCAGTTTCAGCACAGAAAAATTAATTCCTAAATCGCAGCAAAAATGAGTCTTGTATACTCGAAGCTCAACACCAGCTAAGCATTTGGGGAATTCTTATAGATAAAAACTAAGAAATCATATGTAAAATATATTCACTGCACCGCTAGCCACAGATGCAAGCTGTAATATAGTTGGGTTACCACATACTCATTAAGTATTTACAGCCTGATAGCTTCCTATCCTTTTTTTTTCTGTATGAGAAAGAAGCATTTAATTTATCTTAAAGGCAATTTCACTTAAAGTGAAGTGCAGTTTTCCAACAGAACAAAATCTAGTCATGCATACAATTCACATGAGAGCATACAGGAATTATGCTTGTATTTCATGTAAAGTCTACAATTCTTATCTTCAGCAGACTTGTCTCAGAATTAAAAATTAAAACATACTAGAAAATACTGATGGGAATACTACATATGTTGGTTTTGAATAAGTGCTGTAAAATTAAGGTATATGCACAGACCATCTGAATGCAGCTGAGTACAGGATTCTAAAATTAATTTGTATGTCAAACAGGAGCAGGTTCTTACGTAATGTATAAGCGCTATACATTTCTTCTAAATCTTCAAATAAGACAATTACGGCTTCTCTCTCTCTCAGTAATATGTTTCAAGGTCAGGTAGAGAATAGCAATTAAACAATGTTATTTCACATAGGATATAGTCTAAATAGGATCCGTATGTGTTACTAACAATGAAGTCCAAACATGCAATGTGATTTTCACATATTATGGAAAGTATTCACCAGACAGAATAAAAAGAAAAAGGTAATACGTGTGTATATATATATTTTTTTTTTTTGTTAAATTATGGGGATAGAGAAGTTTAGTATATGATGATCTTCACAGTTATCAGTTTCAGGGTCTCCAGGCCGAAATGTACAGAACAGTTTGCCTCCACCTAAAGTGAATTGGCTATGGCCACGTGCAAAGCATTTGGCCTGGGCCTTCTCTAAGCTCCACAGGGAAACTCTTAAGAACATTAGAAATTCTTTTCTGTTTTTTTTTTTGTAGTGTTTAGTCCTGAGTACTCAAAATAATAACTGAAGATATATAACAGCCCACCACAGAAGGTTCCTTTCATAGCACAACCTTGACAGTATGTTTCATCCTATAGTGAAGGGCTTAAGGACATGCAAGCATCCAAGGGTGACAAGACTACATCTTCTACAGGTGTATTCTAAAACTTAATCTACTAATTTTTCCACCTTAGATACAGCTGGTTGGTTAATTCTGGAAAGGGAAACCAGAACTGAAGAATTAATACGGACTAATACAAAGGATCATCAGACTCGTGCAACAATTGAAAAGAGATGAAGAAGAGGCTGCAGCTGTACTATGGGAGATGGAGTTGAAATCTTCTTACAGACCTACGGCTATACTCTGTGAATTCTTTCTTTTTCCTCGTTTAAAAATAAATGTGTTTCTTCATCTGTAGTGATCACATTCTATATTTTCTACAATGTGCATCCACTATGAAGACAAGCAATATGAAATTAAGGTGAAAAATTTGAAATACACAATCACTGACTTTCACTTACATTTCTTCTATATGTAATTTGGAAAAAATCTGTGAGAGAACTCTTTCCTGATAGAACTCTCCTTCTCATGGCAAAGGCATATAGTGTCTGAAAAATGTTATGCTTATCAGGTATTACAACATTTTCCATATTTGCCGAAACATCATATGATAGCAGAATCACCACTTACTGCGGTCTGTAATTATTGTTCTGGCCTCTTGATTGCTCGTCTTGTTTTTTAGATTTTGTGCTGCAGTTATTAGTTCATCCAGTTGGGGACGTCTTTGCTCCAGATCCTGTAGTATTGCCTAGTTGCACACAAATACAAAAATAAAATAAAGAAAAAAGCATGTAGAGCTGTTGAGAAGACTATGTATAGGGACTTTCTTTTTTTTTTTGTGCCAGCTTGATTTAAAGCAGAAAGATTTTTTGCTGTTTCAAAAAATACGAAGAATTTGGTCTGGACCTTCCAAATATTGTTGCTATTCTTAACATAAAAATACCAAATATAACTTGTAATAATTTTAAAAGAGCCTACAAAACTAGATATAAAATTACAATCATTCTTCATTTTTTAACCCATTAAATTATGCAAGGGTAAGCTATTTTCCTCTAATTAAGCTATAGAAGGATACTATTCTTCTATATTCTCTTAGATTTTACAGTGCATTTTTAAAAAGATATAGGGGTTTACAGTCTTACCAGATTAGGCAGGATTTTCCTAGTAATTAATGAAATCTCATTAATAATATTTGTTTCTTAATATTTTAAGACTGTTTAATTACTATCTATTAGTTTAAAGTCAATATAAGACTCTTAATGTCACTTTTTCTGTCCAGACACCTTACCTGGCAGGAAAGTAATTAACACTCGCAATAATTTACATGTTAGTCAAGCAGATACATAAAGCCCAAGCAGTCTGACTAGAAAATAAGAAGTGGATCTACAGTTTCGCACAGGGAAAAATATGGGCTTCAAAATAATGACTTGTGACCTTTTGGAAGTAATAAAAACTAAAATACAATAGCTTTAGATATAATAAAAATGAGAATTGAAGGAAAGTGAGGCATGTAAGATTTCTACATTTTAAGTTATTTTAACTTATTTTTTATTTTTTCTGTTAACTTATTCTTTAAGTTATTTTGAAGGACTATGGAAGAGCCAGCAAGAAATCAGTTCAATTGTTTCCTAGACAAGAAGCATCCAAGAATGTACTTAAAAGATATTGGCCAAATCTAGCAACTACAAGTCCCTATCATGTAGCCTCCAGAAAAGATGTTTGTTAGATTTCCCAGCCTTAGGAGCTGGAAGTAATAATATTTATTACCAAATTATGAACAAATGGACCTTTTCTGCCCACAATTTTGAGTCACCAGAACGAAACAATATGCCATCAGATAGCTAGTAGGTACAGTATATCAGCTATCAAGCCGACAACAAAGGTCACTGGAGGATTTTTATTTTTCAGGCTTTTTATGTCAACAGTGGTTAGATAATCTGTTAGCATGTTAGATGTTGACTATATCTCTTGATTATTTTATTGTCTTCCCCGCTCCTTAATGTTTTTATTTGAAATAGTCCCCTTAAATGTTTTTAAACCCCCTTAAAATGTTTTTATTTGAAATAATCATACTTTATTTTAACAAGCTGTTATTCACTGACTGTGCTGAATGGAAAAGACCTGTAGAGTCTAATTTTAGATTTTGGCCCTCCAACCTGAGATTAAAGTTACATAATTTCACCAAGAAGAAGATGAGAGGTAAAGACCTAATATCATTTTCTGTTAAATGAAATTAGTAAAAGAGCATGAAAATATCACTTGCAGTAACTACAGCACGTATGCATCAAAAGTAAGCCAAAAGCTCCACAGACTTTCATTTTGGTTCAGTTATAAACTCTTCAGGAATAAAGGTAATTTTCAAAATAAACATCTAGCTATACCTTATGAAATTCTTGCCTTTAACTTCCGTATCAGAAGTTTGTGTGAAAAGCTATTATAACTGGCTTTCTAAACTCATACCCAAAAGTTTGGATGGTATTTTTTCACTTCTATACTGATTGGATTGCATACAGAGACATGCAGTTAAAACAGCAGCTTGCATAATTAAGCAAAGAACAAATTTCTCATTAGAAGTCTCTCCTTAGTGAAAGCACTCAAGAAAAAGAAATAAAATCTACTGATGCAGTTACTACCTCTAGATATCTATGTGCTTGCAATACTCCATTTCCTAGGAAGACAAGTTAATGAGTGACATGAATTTTACAATAGAAAAAGCAGACCCATTGCAGCTTAACAACATCTGCATTATACATATTGTCGAAACGGACTGCGCAGAAGGAACATTAAAACACGTACAACATGCTCAGATAATTGTGTGGTCTCCAAAGTAATATTTCCCTTTCTCTTGCCCTACCTAGAAACTGTTTAGAAGAGGAAAAGCAAATTAAGTGATTCTCAGGTCTTAACGCCAATAATGACTCTAAAATGTTCCCTAAAGTTTCCTAAACATGATTCTTATATTTGATACACCAAATAGGAGAATGATTTATCTGATCCAGCCTGAGTCTCCAACCAGACACTAAATGTTATGTTTGTACCACAGAAGAAATCTTCTGCTACATGGAATCTAGTGAGAAACAAAGCAATAGGTAAGGAGTGCTCAGTAAGGACTTTCTTAGTACCAAAACGATGCATGCCTAAGTACTTACAGAAAGATTTACCCACAAGACTCATCTGCAATTCCTGAACTGGACACTCAGGAAAACTAGCAATACCTCTTTAAAGTGAGTCTTCCTAGCTCTGCTGTTCCCCCTGGGGACACAACAATATTATTCCTATATGGACTGTGAGGACATCCTTCCCTCTGCCATTTAATGTAAATAAAATTCCTTTTTACCAGAGGTACTAATGTGTATTTCTGAAAGGTCAAGAAAGACATCCTGAAACGCTTATACTATGAAAAGATCTGAAGATTCTTGGACCTGTCAGGAGACAATAATATATAATTATAGAACAGATGTCTTTTTTCTCAGTCTTAGAAAGTTAACCACTCAGAACAAGGAAAAAACAATGTTCCTCAAATTTTAATACAAAGTGCCTGAGAACCTTGCATAAAGTTCTATTTTACTTGGTAAAATTTTATCAACTAAAATTGTTGTAAAATTCTTACAACATTTATTAGTACAATTTTAACAATTGGTACAATCTTAAAGACTTGGAAAATACACACTCCACATGGAACCTACTTTACACATACACCTACAAACCCTAATGGAAATTTGGATGAAAGTAACTACTAAAACACATAATTCCTGAGCCATTCTGTGATCCTCTAGCATGAAAGTAAACAGCAACACTTGAGCTCCACTTAAAGTATTATCAAATCCAGAAAAATATTCTGTGACTGGACAAACTAATCACACAAATTAATCTTATGGGTAACAAATCCAAAAATAATTATGCTAGGAGTTGTAGTGCTTTGCTGAATACAAACTAAAAACCCACTAAATATGCTTTTGGGAACAAAAAATACCTTTAAATATTAGCTGAAATGATCTAAAAAAACCACCAAAACAAAACCCAAAACCAAATCAGAAGCAATTCAAATATGGAGATACTTTTAAAGACTTTTACAAATTCATCCAAATATTTAATGTTGTAAAACTTTATCCTCAACATAAAACTAAGTGGAAGCTATTCCATGTTGTTACAACAGCCACAGGAATTAAAACTCGTTAGTAGTGGCACCCTGGTGGAGGCACAGCAGATGCAACAGACCAGATGCCCCTGATATGAAATGTCAGCACGCTGAAACAAATGTGAAATGTAAAAAAGGGTAATACAGAAATAAAAATTATTACTAAAGGATTTTAAAAATAAATTAAACAGAAATCTATCTAGTCCCTATCAGGTCACCAAAAACACAAGTACAAAGACAATAAAAAGTCAGCTACACTAAAAGGGTTTTTTTTTTTTAATAAACACTTGTGTTCCTGTGCACATAAGTTTTCCTTTACTCTCAATCACCTAGTGCTCTGTAAAAGTACTATAATATATTCTGCAAAACGTTATAAACCTCATTTTAATCAAGAAATTTGCATTTAAGAATAAATGTAATTCAACAATGAAGAAGGACCACTGACATCCATGGTTGTACACATAACATCTTTAAAGCCCAAAAGAGCTTTTCTTTTTCTTCCACATATCTATGAGTGCCAACACAATAATGCTTGGTGACAGCACAGCAATGGAAATATGAGATTCAGTCATCAAACCTGCCTACATTTTGCTAGAAAGTGATGCTATTCACTTTTAAAAATCTTTCCACATTTGTGGACAGCAGCTGCTCAAAAGAAAAATCCAATTTTCAGGTTCCTAACTTTTATGATTTCTTTACACAAAATGAGGGTTGAGATATGGAACAAATTGCTTAAGTCAGCAACTGAAATAACTTATATAAAAATTGTTACAAAATAAACTGAAAAACTGAAACAGGTGAAGTGTGACAAATTCTTGGTGGAACTGCAAGGTTTGAGACTGAGAATTAAAATATTCTCTAGCATTATAATGCATAGCATGCTACAGCCTGCATAGTCGTCTCTTTAGCCATGTGTGTAGTAGTTTATATAAAAGTTAGGATCTTTAAAAAGCTATCCAATCTTTTTTCCTTTTTTCCTGACTTTATGGCAAGCATTATTAAATTGGATGAACTTATTAATTTGAATTCTAGGATGGTACCAAGTTTAAACATTCAGCTAATCATTTACTAGTCTTTACGGGTCTTTGCTCTTTAACATCAGAAGAAAATTTTCTCACACCAAAGCCAGGACTTTTCATCACCCATTGCTGAACTTCAAACATACAAATAAGAGTTATGGTTGCTGTTCTAGAGCATTCTATATGATTGTGCTTCAGTCTGCATGCTTCTTTAAAAAGGCTCTGGGTTTATTTCATAACAATTTTACATTATTAAGTTGAAAAATATTTCTGAAAACAAAGAAGTTAAAATGCCATTAAAAAAAAAAAAAGATATTGGATAAAGTAGGTCCCACAGTTACTTCTTAGTGTTTAAATAAAGTCCTCTATGGTGGTAATGACTACAATGTCTTCACAATTTTTCTGTGTATTTACATGCTACTATTTGAATACAATTTGCTACCTATTTAATACCTTATTTATTTATTCATTTTTTTACTGGGATATATATCTAACAGTGAGTGATCCAAAACATGATGTTTGGTGAAAAAGGAGATTTAGCACAGATACTCCAGATTACGAGCAAACTGGAAGCACCGTTTTGTCACAAACAACCCATGGCTGAAGGCTAAATCTTCCCAGCTCTTTGGGATGGTTTGTTTTGGCCCACCCTCAGCCTTGGTTAATGAAATGAACTAGCGGACCACAACAGCACAATTGAACGATTAATATGGGAATGTAAGCTATAATTTTCTTCTTATGAACCTATTCACTCCTCCAAACTCACCATAATATTCTTGGAAAAGCATAATTCCATTAAAAAGTTCTTGAGAAAATTATTTACTTATCTTTTTAAAAACTTTAGACTCTAAAACTTAAATTTAAACAGAAAAAATGAAGCAATTACTTCCTGAGCAAAATGAATAGCCATGGCAACTTTTACTTAAAACAATTGAGTTTCTTAAAGCTGGTTGGTTCTCTAAATATAATGTGTTATATACACACCTAGAAAGCTTGCTAACAATTTCAGACTGCAGATATGCAACACCTACAATTCATCTGCATAATAAAATTGGCTTTGTTAAGTTATTCCTCCCAAACACAATTTGAATTTGTTTTCCTGTCACTAAGCAGGAAGGGAATATGAAAGAAAATGAACATTTACATACTCTCTACATTTAAACATAAAATTATGAAATAATGAAAGTACTATAATGCAGTGGAGTTTTGTTTTTAAAACAACTTTTGTTTTGGCTATTAGCTGTTCTGTGTTTTCCCTCCAAAGCACATATAATTTTAGGAAAAGAAGAAATCTAGAGTTACTGTTTAGCAGTGTTGCTAACTGATAGGCACCTGCCAGTGAAATCAAAACATTAACAGACCTGACACTATGACTTGATTTATGTGATTTATGCAGCTTAAGTTTTCATAAGCACGTTTGTTTCATCCCCACTTAGGACCCACTCAAGAACTGCCTAAGTATCTCTCACCGCTGTCTTAGTGAATATATCAACTCCATCAGTGATGTTATGGGAAAGCCACCAGTGACAGCATATCAGGTGTCTCACTAGATGCATGGAAAAGCATCCCAGAACATTTTGTATGCTTCTTGTGGCACACTCAAGAAATTATGTTGTTGGCATTTTTATTGTCTGAGGACTGTTCCTTTACAGCTTACGAATTCTGGTCCATACTAGGAAGTTTTGACAGTGAAAATTGTAGCACACTGTTGATGTAACCAAACCAAGCAGAATCAGGAGTACTTAATTTGAATCTCCATGCTTTGCCCAACAGTGTAAGGTGATGGTGATGGCTGGAGCTGGGATAACTCTCACCCTCATGCCTTCCTCTCCCGCTCCCCATTTGTCTATAGGAAAGGATGTTAGGAACAGGTATTGCAAGATCTTTAAGGAAAGGTGAATGAACTATAGAAGAGAAAAAAAGAAAAAAAAAAAAAAAAACAAACACCCAAAAAACCCTTAAAAATCTAACCACACAAGGAAATCNACACACCCAAAAAACCCTTAAAAATCTAACCGCACAAGGATATCAATTCTACTGCTCCAGAACTGCAGGAGGCAGATACCCTTCTACTCATCCACAAACAGGGTAGTCAGCAAGGAAAAGTACATGCAGCATGGGTCACAGTCACAAGTAAGGTACAAGAATGAGACTTCTTGAGAGGCTTAAAGTCAGCCAAGGCCCACTGAGATGTTTTTTACCATCCTCATAGACCACCAAATTGGTTACCAACACGAGGAAAAAGATAGCATACACAAAGGCTTCAAGACAAAGGTAATATGATTTGAAGTGGGTCCAGCAAGGGAGGATGTGCCCTACAGTTAGAAATAAAAAGGTGGAAGCAAACAGAAGTTCAGCCTGCAGCTGAAAATATTTTCAGACTAGGATAGACTGCAGAGACATAGGGATGCGGTGCACTAAATCTCTCATACAAAGATCTCCAATTAATGCATGTTAGAGGCAGCTACCCTGATGTGAAGTTGAATAAGACTTAATATGAACTAAAAACACTGCAGACATTAAACATTCATTCAAAACTTTCATAACATCCATCACTTGTTGTCAATGATAAAAAAGAAAGAGAACAAAATCTGTTTAATAAGTTTATAAGATAAGTTTATACCAACTCAAGATGAAGGAAGTGACCAAAAGAGTTCAATGAGACAAGAGAAAACTTACCTTACTAAACTTGGACATTTTGAATCCACCGCTTTTCAGGAGAAAAACAATATATAAAGAGGAGTAAAGATTTTCAAAATCTTTGCAAAGTTCATCTGTGTGTTTAGTGGCTTTTACAATGGCATGTTTTTGCTGAGCTAACCTCTAACTCAGTACCTCCCCTTTGTGCTGGCATCCCAGAAAAGACATGATTAAGATATGGAAAAGATGCAAGTTGTCCACATGTTCCAAGGCAACTGCAACATAACAAGCAGTTGCAAGAATGCTATACTAAAAATAAGCATCTGAAAAATTGATTTGACTTGTTCTTAACAGATACTATGGTACCTTAGACTACAATACATACAATACAGGAAGACTGCAGCATAAGAGGTTGAATTATGAACTTTTCCTTGATAATAGGTAAACAAACATGCAGAGTCATCAAGAACGTTAAGTAGTTTGGTAAGCTGCTGTGTGCTAAACAAGACCTCCAGATAAGATTTTTTTTTTTTTTTTATAGATTGTGCAATTTTTACAATAATGCAAGTAAGATGTTTAAAACTGATGAACACTGGCAAATATCTCAAACACCATCTATGGGAAAACAAGCACCAAACAGAGGGACACTACATAGAAAGCATACGATCCATGCTATTTTGCACATATATTGCATATCCAGGAACAGGGTCAAACCATCAACAGCTTGCTCATTCTAACTTGAGATGTCTTGATGGATTGCCCTGGAGTCCATCCAGTGGACAGGATGGAGAAAAGATAGAGAGGAAATTAGGAAAAGATTATGACATGCCATGGTTTGTGACATTTTCAGATAAAAGGAATTCACTCTATTATAGCCATTGTCAGAAAAAAGGAATAAAGCTAAAGATGTATCTGTAACAATTGAAAAAACAAAGATTTGGGTGTTTGGCTGTAATGAGATCCATTCAACTAGAAGAACACAGCAATATATCATGTGTAAGAAGTTGACTGAAACAAGATTACAGCTCTAAGGGTAAATCTGGGTATACATGAATTGCGCATGAAATTACAGCCTTTTGCCCCCATACAATATGCCTGTTTGATACTACTTTGTTTGCAATAAAGTATAAGCATCTAAACAATAAAGCAGAACTATTCCAGGGTATCTTATGTCCTTTCAGGCAATCACACTAAATAACTTAATGGATGGGAACTAGTGTTAGGAGCTACAGAGCTTCCCCAGTTTCTGTATTAGTCAGCAGAAACAAAGCCTCTCAGCACATAGTTACCATTTGTGGAATGTGAATTTGCAAAATTTACTATTTTATCTCTCCTATATAACTAATGTTTTCAGATTAAGAATTTTTCCACTGCACTTACAAATGTGTATTACCAAGAAAACCAAGGACAGCTGTTCTGTTTCTCGAAGCTGCAGCTTTAGCTTTTTCTTTACTGTTTTTTCAGATATGATGGTAGTGAACTTTTATCTGAGACTGATCCAGTGAAAAATCCACTTCTCAATGCACTTCAAAAGCAAAGATATAGGTTCTTTACCCTGCCACATTTTTTAACAGAAGTTATGTTTACCTTGCATGAAACAGTACTGAGTAGACGTAATATTATATTATGAATATAAGCAAAATAAGCAGGAATTTTTAGCTTTCCTTATTTAAAATTTAAGAAAATAACTAACATATTTTCTTGAAGAAGGAAACCTAACAGTTGACTAAAGATGCTCCCCAAATTATCCAAATGTATAGGGAAAAGATTAGCCTGAATCAATTTTATCCTCTAAAAAATATACAGAATGACTTCCTCAGTTTCTGCTAGAGCCTCTGGAAATTTTTTATTACTTTTACTGGACATTTTCTCCAGTAATAGCAAGTGAATAACAATTGAGAAGAATAAAATAGATTGGCAGAGCGTCTTGCCAGATAAGATTTTCTTTAGTAATTTATGACACTAGATATTTATCTCAAGAATAAGGTAAAATCATAAAAGAGAATTTCACCTGGTTCATTTTGATTTACTTTTGAAACAGAAAAGAAAAGCTATTATATCAATTGTTTCTTACAGTGAACTTAATATTATTTAGATTGGGGGTGGGAGGAGGTACTTCACATTTGCCATGCCTGGTAAAATATGTTGGAATAACTGCTAGAATATCTTTAGCCCAAATCTAGTAACTTGGATGCTTATCTTTATTCATATTTCATTGTCATTCTGACAGATGAGCACCATACAAAGGAACAAGCTTAGTTTTGGTACCTAAACCTTTCTGGCATATTCAGAAAGATTTTACTCCTAGAGCTGTACTTCTACTTTTCTTTTTTGTTTTCATTTTTGTTGCTTTTTTTTGTTTTGCTGTGGTTTTTTTACTTCTGTTTTTTATTTCTCCATATTTCAGTAACCGTGTACTTAAGGCCAACAATAACACAACAGAAGGTAAAGGTAGAAACTTGAAATAATCTGATATTGTTCATATTTCATTAATACTGAAGAAAGGAAATGTATATAACATGGCTATTCCAAGCCCAGGATAAAAGACTGTGAAGATTATGAAGACAAAATAGTGGTGTGTACTGTAAAAATGGATTATTAAAAGTTTAGGCTGGGCAAGACTTACCTTTATAACTAACTTCAGAGGGGAAATCTCAAGTTCTCAATTGCCAGAAGGAGTTACTAAATTATTAACACCATCTTGTCTTGCTAGTGTCACAGAGACACTAGTCTTTTGAAAATACCATATTTAACACTCAGAAAAGTATAATTTGCACTTCATGATGTAAGAAGCTACGGGGTAGGTTGAGAAAAACATGGAAGTGCTGTGCACTTGAGTGTCACCACATGTAGCTAAAGTAGGAGTTGTAGCTGCGTTAGGTCCCCCAGTTATTTTGCAGTGTGAAAAGCAGGTGGAGACTAAATGCCTCAGAAGGGAGCAAAGCCAGGCGTAGGCTGTGTGGAAAGATGCCCAGCCACTCTATGACTAGCAAAAATACACAAGCACTCCTTGTCTTCTCACAGGTGAGGAGTGTCCTGGTGACAAGGGCCGGGTCCCTGTTTTCTCTTTTCTACCCTGGGACTCCTCAACTCTTTTCTGAGCAATGGTGCCAATTCAACAGAGAAGGTACAGACTAACACCAACCAAACAGCCTGGCGTAAGGAACATCTCTGAAAAGTGGGAGATAAGAAAGTCACTGAAAGCAGGTGACTCACTGTCTGGATGGATGCCTTATCCACTAGAAAACATACAAAGGAAAATAAAAAGGCTGTGCCTTCCTCCGGCATCTCCAGTGAATACCTTTTAGATATGCTGATGAAGAACACCTGACAGATTAAAGCATATATTGGAAGTCAGGTGAAGGAGGCCTTGCTCTGAGGATGGGTACTGGGTCTTAAATTTTTGCAGAGCAGCTTGGAAGAGCTTCTATTCATAGGCAAAAGCCAAACCAAAGGAGCATAGCAAAAGGCACTGTTGTAGAGCTGAGCACCAGCAGAGCTGGGCAGCAATGTCAACGCTAGGAGACAAGTGCTTATGTTATGCAATTATACCTCATTTTCAACTTTTCTGTCATTTTATGGTGCCACCCCTTGGTCAATACAGCTTGCTGCAGAGTGTAAATTTGCTTATGCTAAGGGTCACCAAAGACAGTTTTCTGATAATATGGTAATTATTAATTATGGAAACAATAGTGTTAAAAAGATACACTGGCTGAAAATTGAAGACAGCAAAGTTCAAACAGAAAAGAGGTAAATTCTTAGTAGTAAGTCCATTTAAAAAGCAAAGCAGATGACTAAAGAATGTAAGATTGAGAGAATCCTGTAAATCAAGATCAAATTATTATTTTTTTTTTACTAGATAGTCAGACAGAATTGTGAAGAGCTGGAAGAGGAATCCCTATGTAAAATCTCATGGATTATGGTTTCATATATAGTATATGAGTCTTTCCAGTCCTTTCTGACCTTGAAATTTATGAATCTATGAGAAATTAAACATACATTTTGAATTGAATTTCAACTCATCTGTAATGCCAACTTATCTGAGATAAATTTGAAGCACCTGTTTCCTCAAATTAGTATCAGTCCTACTTGGTTCTCCTTCCGTCACACAGATATAATGGAATTTAAATATACTTAATCAATTTCTGACCGAGAGCAGTGTTTAAGCATAAAGTTAAGCATAAAACTGGAGCTATTTCTTGTTCAGACAAGGAGAACTCTTACTACGAACCGTTAATGTATTTCATCTGTAACCATTGCTTGAGGCAGAAGGTGCAGACATTGATTAGTAGCTTGCAGAGGAGCCACACAATTCTACTTTAGTGGAAGGAAAATTAGCATTTTTCTTTTTCAGAAAATACAGTTTTATTATCTGAATGACAGCTTCAGAAATATAACTGACATAAATAGAAAAGCAAGAATCACTGTTAAAGCCGAATGACACTACTGTTATAAAAGCAGAAACTAATAATTTGCTTTGAATGTGTATTTATATATACAGACAAATGGCTATATATAAGTATATAAAGTTATAGATACTGATTTTGCAGGGGGCCTTTGCAATACCGAAGATGGAACTCAAGGAAAACAAATTTCAAAATCAATGGCCTTCTCTGATTTCTGTTCTGTAACTGAAGACTAGGTGAGGCCTGAGGGGCAATGAGCTTGAGCATCAGAGTCTAGTCAAAGCAGAGGAAGAGGAGGATTTCTCCGGATACTATTACAACACACTTATGGATATAATAAATGTTCCTGATAAAATAAAAATAATCTCATAATAAGCTTCACCATTAAAATTCAAAATGAAAATACCATTCTCTATATTGTCTTTGTAAAATAGCTTTGAAATACTGACATTTTTCTACATACAAGATTTTCTCTGCATTGCAAAATACTGTTTTGTTGCTGTAATTCCCTTGATTTAGAGAAACAGAACTTGGTTTTTAGTCAGTCAAGTTCTTCCTGGGACAAAGAATGAAAATGAATGTAAAACTGTCTATTCCAGTATATTTTTATTTATACTTAGTTCCCCTTATGTTTTGGCGAATATGAACATTTTCCAGAAAAAGTACTTCCACAACTCCAGAAAGAAATAAGCTTGTCACTAGGTTTAGCTAGATTGTTCTCATATACTTGCTCTCCCTTGCACTACAGAAGATGGACATTAACTGTATAACAAACTATATCATACGTTGCTTTGCATTAAAGTTCTGGCCATATTCAGAAATTCACTACATGCAGATGCATAACATTGTCAGTCATGGCTGAAAAATAACTCTGAAGATTGGATGAATGTATATCATCCATTTTTATAGTACTGGTTTTTAACATAAGAAGTAATTATTTTATTTTTTGTTAATTCACAGACCTCAGTTGCTAAACCTATGGGCTTATGGCACTGACTGCTAACTGTCTAGTGAAAAATGTTCATCTTTATCGATTAATCCAACTTGGTTTTCAGCTTTTCACTGATTGTTAGCTTTCCCCATGCCAGTAAGGTATTTCTACATCTTACTAACATTGACACACACTTTGACATGAAGCACAATACAGATACATATGAAATTCTGGAATAATTATTTTCAAGTTTAACATATCTGAAAATTTGGCCTTATCTGATTTGTGATATTTTCACTTTTTACTCGCTAAAATAGTAATGCGCAAGAAAATGTCATACCATATAGAGGACAAACTAAGGACTGATGCAGTCAGTTTTCCAGGGGTGGAGAATCCAAATTAACTAGGAGACTTTTAAAATGCATCTGGACCCTGTCTCCAGCTCTCCCCCTCCCTGTTACCAAAACAAAGTCAATTCAACAGAAAGGCCATATTGGGAGGTGGAAACAAGGGTTTCCAAATGTGTTACATTTTTAAAAATTAATGATTTGTATCTCCCTATGGAAATGAGAATATTGCTAGATTGTGACAAGCAGTTCTTCAAGAGCTGAATCCTGGAAGGACTCCAGGCTGAGGTCACTGTCTTTTTGCAAATACCAGCCTGCAAAACTGGGAGGTATTTCACAGTCTATGCTGCTGAAAAATGTTTCTATCTTGGCATTTTTTTCTTATTTGACTTTCTGACTTTTTTCTTTCTCTTCCCTCGAAAATTATCACATGCACACATGCAGATATGCTCCCCTCCAGTGGCTTTTTCCACCAGACAAAACACATAAGATTTATTTTTCTTGAGAGATACATTTGAAGGCAAACCATTTTTTTCTTGTCAGCCATTAATTATTAACAAAAGAAAAATGAGTTTAGGACACTATTATTTCTGTTTCTTCTACTTTATCCCTCCAGAGTACGCTTCTAAATACCTTCACTCCAAGCATTAGAAAATGCAAAGATGTAAATTGTAGCCATTGTCCAAGGGATTTGAAGAACTCTCTAGAAACATGGGCTGAGGATCATAAAAGCAGGGATAAACAACTGCGCTAAGAAATAAAAGAGAAATATTACACATAAAACAGAACAGATGCCATTATCTTTTAGTCCTGATGAACCAGCTAAAAGCAACATCAGTTTATTTATCCATGACAGCATAATATATTCTGGTTAAAAACAAAACAAAACTCCAAAGCACTGACAAGTTTAGGAGCTACGCGTCAGCATGTCCTAATACTCTGTATCAGCTGGTTTCTCAGAAAGGCTCGTGAGGCCTACGGAGACGCCACTAGCTGATCATTTCTAGCTGGTATAGTGGTGGCACTGGTGCTACTGTGCCAGTTTACTCCCACGACCCTCCTTTTGCTCTTAGTCCATGCCGTCTGCCAGAAAGTTCAGAGGACAAAAGTAGCAGGGACACGGCTCTAACAAAAAGTGACAGGGGCAAACTGGAAAAGGCCATGCAAAGTGGTTGGGCTGCTTTACTGAAAATGGGTACAAGAGGAATGGAGGATGACAGCAGTTGGTGTACAGTTCTCTAAAGTTACACATCTGTAATTTTCATTTGGATGAGGCTGAGAGAGAATGCCAAAGAAGTGCAACACCAATAGCAGCAGTGTAGGACATTATTAAGACTATGGTAATAGAGAAGATGTGCACAGTAATTTGTTTTTTTTTTTTTAACCAATTCCTGGCAGATGAATAACTGCTGTGACTTCATTTTTTTCTTAATCTGTATTCCAGGTGTAGATTATTGTCTAAATGAGGTCACTGTAATTTCTTTGAGTATGGCCCTTATATTTCTTCAAAACAAAACAAAAACCCCTAATCACATGCAGTTCTGAAAACCACCTTAATCAGTTTGTAAAATTTTAGCTTCCTTTCAAACTTTAATTACTCACTGGTGCAGATGTGCATAAGGGATAACAAATAATTGTAACTGATTCAGTATGTATGCCAAGGTAGTTCTCTTGAGGCTTGATGGTCTGTTGTTTTCTAATGTCACTGTAGATCAAACTGTCTTCCACAGCATGAGAGACATTGCATATGGAAATCAGATCATGAGTTACTCTCTTGGTGGACTGTTCCCTTCCATAAACAACTAAAGTCACATAAGAGATACGTTAAGGGAAATTTCTATACATGCACACAATTGCACAGAATTACTGGCTGAGGGCATGCTTATTGAATTATCTCCAAATTGAAGCTCTATCCACAGATTAACAATCACTCAAACCCTAAATAGCCACAAAGCATGATCATACTCATTAGTCATACTGAACAAAATAAACCAGCAACTGCCACAACAGCAGAGACCCAAGCGTTTATTGTAAGGTGCCCAGACCCCAGCATACCACTGCAATCTGGACATACATTCCCTGAAAGAGGGAACAGTAGTTCCTGGCCAGCTGCACCCACACTGCTTCCTTCCTACACAACTGCTTAGCTGCAGCTGTACCACATCCACCAGCTCACCTGTTTGAGAAAGGCAAATGCTTCAGGCTGAGCTCAAGTGCAAGTGCATGAAGGCAAGTGTATGAAGGATGGCAAAACAGGAATGAGAGTGAACAGCAGGGCAAGGGCATGAGAGGGAGAGGATGGAGGAAAAGGAAAAGCAGTGATATGCAAGAGAGCAGCTAACTGATATGGGAGCTGTGCGCTTCAGAAAGGCAGTCAATTCTCAATTACCTATGGATGATTTAACCTCAATTCTGGATTAAATACAACACAGGAAAGAGGCACTACAGCCAATTCAGTAAAGAGCTAGCTTCGGTCAGGTAGACTTAACTAATGCATGCAGAGCACTGTGTGAACACAGTTGTGTAATTTCTGGGGCCAGCTCAGCAGTACAGCGCCTTTCAGGAACAGCCTGAGTTAATGAGATCTGATGAGTCTCAACTGACTGAATGTAGAACCACTTACCTGTTCCTGCATCTGCTCCCCAGCTTTATCTCATTTAAAACAGCTGCAATGAGCCTATCTGTAATCAAGGCAACTCCACAATATTGCAGTACTACTAGCATCTGTGCATGTACATGTGCGTGAAACAGACTAAGAGGTCAGAGTCAAGTCTTCGTTGTTGCATACTCCGTATAATTTTTTTAAAAGGCACAGCAATTGTGGATCAACTTCATGGATCAGCCTGACGATATCTGCACTAACTGCCCATAGTTTAATCTTGCATTTATTTCCTACTATTCCTATTGGAAGGATATTTGAAAATATTTATTCACTATTTCAGCCTTTAAGTCACTGCCTGGTGAGGCTATTGCTTATGACTTACTGTCACTGATCCTTCTAGCTACCTGATGCTCTTGTTGTTGTTGTTTTCCTTCACTACATCTTATACCAGAAAAAAAAATAAATATAATGTATATCTGAAAAGTATATATATACACATACATGCTTACACGCATATATGTATACAGGTAATATAAAACAGTAGACAATATTCGGGTAAGGAATACAACCCATCACAGAGAGCTGAAATAGCTTTTTGTACTATTAACCACTGTGTTTGTTATCCCCCTATTTGCAACAAGAGTTGCAAACCCGTTGCTCATTTCTCTGCTGTATACAAGGTTGAGAATATTTTTGCAGATGCTCTAAAGTTTGTAGTCTTACATTGTCACAACATTTTTCCCAAATACAATAAAACAGTCACTGAAATTTTTGAAGTGTTAGCCTGAAAAAAGTTGGTTCTAGTGCTAATGCTTATGCTAACAGCTTCACGGCAAGCATCTCTGTAAAAGACAATGAACAAACAGCACTAATTTTGTTATTGGTACGACACTGTTCTTATCTAGCTCAATATGAATTGTTATGTGACAACTCATGAATTTCAGCTACAATACTTAGGAACTTGTTCCAGCAATCTCATATGTATTAGTAGACATATTTGAGAACATGCAATGGATGAATATAATTCCCTTTTGAAAGAGGGAGAGAAAACTTCTTAGGAAATTTTAGGTGAATTATTCTAAGCTCAGTTCTAGAACATATAATTAAACTATCTGTGAGCAGGGGAAAAAAACCATAAGTACCAGCCAACCATTTATCAAGAGTAACTAGTAACCAGTCAACCATATTTCCTTTCATCTGGAGCTATAAGATTTACCAGTAGTGGACAACAGGTAGAAGTTGTGTCTGATGCCCTTAGCAAGGCTTCTGATACTGCCCATGTGACCTTACCACAAAAAAAAAAAGGAAATTTTTATTTAAATAGAAATTAAACTGATGGGAAAACATAACTTGAATGTACTATATGGGAAGGCACTATCAAGTGAAGTTACATACATATTTGTACTATGTCTAATAATAATTTTCATTAATTACCTGCTGTTGATAGAATAGATGGTAGATTTATTACATTCACAATGATGCAAAACCAAACGAGCAGCAAGCACTTGAGAAGAGGAACACAATTCCAAGTGGTCTCAAAAAAACCTGATAATTCAGTAAGTGCAAAGCACTCAAATGATTAGCTGAATAAACTGGATGAACATAGGAATGGGTTGCAAATGACTGGACAGACGTTCAGAAGTCTAAAAACAAGGATAGAAATTTTAAAAGGCCAGATTCATTTACTCTAGAGTAAAGATTGAACGGACGTAAGTATCAACCCTCAAATGTATGACGTTATTGCTTGAGAGAGAATAAACTGTTCTCAATTTCCATTGTGGTGACATAGTTAGCTTAAATTGCAGCAGGAGATATTAAGGTTGGAGACAAACATCTTTTGAATTGCAAGGATTGCAAAGCAGTAGGGAAAAATTCTGCAAAACTACAAAAAAAAAAATAAAATTTTGATTTAAAGAGCAAGTTAGTCAGAAATTATTTAAGTCTAGTTGATCCTGCCTGAAGCAAAAATCTGGACTGCACAGCCTTTCAAAATCTCCTTCAAGCCCAATTTATCATACCTATCATTCCTTTATGAAAAAAAAAAACTACAAAAAGCAGCATGGAGAATAATATAGAGCCCTATGAGAATTTATAGCATCATTTTGCACAGAACTGTAAATGTTGGTTTGCATAAAAATATAATCATGCGTATTTCTTCTAGCTAATGCACTTTCAACTTTTATTTTAATTACTTGATAACAATGGAGAAAAAAGAAAAAAGGGAGAATGAGAAACAGTACCTGCAGACTGACTGACTATAATAAGAACACCACTTACTAAATTATTTCTTCCCCTGAGTTAGCTTACTGCTATTGGAATTCACCTCTCTGTCATCGTAGTTACTCATAGTATAATATTTTTTTTTTATGGAATGACACTTCAAAATGGCAGCATAGCACTTCCTTTTCTCTATTTTTAACCCTAGTGAAAACTTCAAGCTTCTAAGATATAAAGAGCTTGGTTTTGTTTAACTAACGTATCATGTTTCTCAGAAGTTTGATGGCAGAATGATAGTTAGGTGTGCACCGTAACATATGGATGCAAAGTATACAGGAAAGAAAGGCTATGTGGGTGTTGGGATACCATTCTATATTGAAAAGTACTTAAAACCAAGACTGGATTAATTACCTAATCTCAATAATTAACCAAGAATTTATATTCCAGTTCTGAAAAATAGTCTGAGTCTGCAATAGGGAGTAACACGAACTGCCTACAAAGAGGGAGATCAGAGAAGTTGTGATGGCAGGAGATGTGACCATAATGTGAGGCTTCAATCAATGCTCTAGCATTGTTATCTTGAGACTGGGCTCTCAGATCCTAGCAACTGCTAGTCTGTATGCCTGCCTTCCCCATATAGTAGAGGTTGGTAAAACCACTCTGAGGAATAAAATTAACGACATGTGTCATTTGCTTGGAAAGAGTTGCCATAGCTTTTGTTAAGAGAGTCCTGCACTTCTTTAAAGTCAACAAGCACGCAGAGAAGAATGACTTGGTTTAAGTAGGACAGATATATATATAAAAAATATTTTTTAGAAAGTCTCTCACATAAGAGTTTTAAGAAACTTGGCAAACATTACATAACATTACATAAAAAGAAAGGTTCTCTCCTGGATGTGTATTTGGTTGAAAGACAGAAAAGACTGGGTAGGAGTATGCTGCACTCTTGTAGTGGAAACTGTTTTAGAACAGATAAAAGCAATTATTTTTTTCATAGCAGGTAATGAGTATCTAGAGCTTGCTGCCACAGGAGGCTGTGAGGGCTAAGAGAATCAGCAGAGAGGGATTAGAGACCTTCATGAACAATAGGCTGAAAAATAGGTGCTCTAAGGAAGAGGCAGTAATGTGTCCTTATACCCCAAATCCAACAGCTATGGATGCTAGGGGTGGGGACAATATGAGGGGAACGGTCTGCAGGGAGCAGCTGGTCTAGTATGTTCTTCCTGCCCAACCTGTCCTAATGTTACCACCAGAGACACTTTGCCGGGCTAGACAGAACACTGGTTTGATCCAGTAAGGCATTTCTTATGCTCTCAAGTGTGGTGAGACTCAATTTTAGTCCTATCCATAAATCTCGTTATTCTTTTATTTGTTGTAGGTCTATAAAATACCAATTCTGCAACCTAAAACATTGAGAGATCTCTGACAAATACAGTTGTATGAGACCAAAAATATTTGTTAAGTGCAATGTTGCCCTCATCCCAATTCATGCCAAATCCTATGGAAGATGTTTCATTCTTTTTCTAAATTATAGGGAAATCTGTAGTGTTATAAATAGATGCTCTTTCAGTAGTAAACAGGAAAAGGGTTTGATTTGTTACTATGTTGGCATAATATATTATTTAAGTTACCAATACATAACATCTTTTCTAGCTGCTGCTGAGGAGTCTCCAAACGCTTGAGTTTTTATCTAAATCAAGGAATAAAAAAAATTAATTAGTAAACATGATAAATATTAAAATGCTTTCCAAGGCTGCATCATATTCCAATTATTTGGCCATAACAATTTTCCATTGAAATGAGAAAGTCTGAAAAAGATGACAAGGTTGAGGCAACATGAACGGTTCATCTGAGAATCCAACTGCACCTCCCTCTAGGGAATAAAAGTGCATAACTTCTCTGTGCCTGAACAGATTGCTCCCAACTGGAGCAAGGGGGAAACAGAGGCCACGTCCTAACTCCTTCTCAGGCAGCACAATACAAATCTGCTCTTCACTCAGGCAGTACGGCTTGGAAGATTACAACACAGATCAAAGTGACTGAATCTAATGATAATGCACAAGACAACCTTCAAGAATTACAGATTTCATGAGCATGTTTCAAAGTAATAATAAGCTTGTAACAATTAAGGAAAGGCTGAAAAAAAATAGGTAAGTCTTTTCACTTGACTCTTACACAGCCTGCTTTAAAAACAGCCTTCTCCTATATATCATCCCTAAATATTCCGTACTACATCCTTAGTGACATTTTGTAGAAGCAAAATATGACTTTATTCCTGACCCACTCAAATAAAGAGCTCTGTTCTGGAAAATACACGCACATCCTCTTATTAACTGACATGTTATTCCTGTTCATCACTCCTGAACTGTTCAAAGAAGCCATTATCACCAAATTACAGTCTACAAAATGCATGGAATAAAAACTAAGATGATTTGGATGGAGACAAAACAACACATTATATCCACAATGTATGTTGAGGGCTTTATTAAACAAAGTTGTAAGGAAAGTCACATATCTTCTTCTTGGCTGTCACTTATCTATTTTCTATGGTCCATTACCTCTGCACAAGCCCAGGAGGTGTTTGCATGTAATAGCATTTCATTCTTGATTGAATTTACACTGAGCGTTCCCCTCATATTATGCATACATATGATTTTGCATTTTATTGCCTCTTAAAAAAAATTTGTGAACCCTATGCAATACTTTAGGAAATCATACCTTATAAACAGATTTTTAAAAGGACATTTTTAATTCCCACAGATACAAAGACACAAGACTTCTGTTCAAGAAATCTTTCTGCAGTTCTTATTCCTGAAAGGGACATAATTATAATGCATTGTGCATGTTTGTTGTCATTTTGAAACTGTGCTCCAAAGTAGCCATTGCAAGTAGATTAATGCCAAAACATATAACTGTCTGCTCTTTGATGGCCAAATGGTTAAATGGTTTGGAAATCTGAGATAACATGTCTAACATTTCAGCAGCAAGAAACATACAATCAGTTTTGTTATGATCTGCCCCAATTTTGTATCTAAGAACAAGAATTAAAAATGATTTTGTCATTGCTCAGTGAGATATGTCAGGAATTTGTTTTGCAGCTGAATTATAATCAAAACAAATACATGTTGGGTTTTTTTTTTTCTTTTCAGTAGAATCAACAGTGCCTAAGAACTCATGTAGCAAATCTCCATAGTATATAGCTGACCAAAACTGCCAGGTATCAAAGGTAAATGGGAATACTGCAGAAAGGACGAGGAGGACAATAATAATCTCTGTGTTTGGGCGATAAAATTAAATGTATGATTTGTTAGATGTTATAAACCTACTTTTTTTCAGAGAAACTGGGTATGCAAACCAACAAAATTTCAAGTATGTTCTGAATGAATACATTTTGTTCCCTTTTTGTACATATTATGGTTAGCAGCAGACAATCTGTAAAAGCAGGCCAAAAAAATCACTTTTTTTTTTTCCCCCCTTGTCCTGTAAAATGCTGTACACACAGTCTTGATATATAACATATTTATTTCTCTTTTGGTCTTATTTCTTCCATTCCTTACTAAAATACATTTTAAAAAAATTTTATGCTTTCACAAACAATAAAGTACTGAGTTTTCTCTGCATTATAAAAGGAAATCTAGTTAATATGTTTCAAAATGCTACTCCCTTCTCTACCATAACTGCAAGGATAGGAGTGTAAATTTAACCAGATTTCTATCATGGAGAGCTTCATTTTAAATATAGTTTGGGGGGGGTTGTGTCATGATTTTTGAGTGACAAAGTTGCTTGCATTAAACCATACCAAACTAAGAAAAAGAAGTTTAACACTAAGGATTACTGTATTGAAAAATTTCCTCACTGAAACACAGATAGACACACAGAAATGCCTGCATTTTTAAAAGCCAATTGAATAATTTAATTGAGAGAACTGAATATTTATAAATATTAAGAAGTACACTGTAGTATTTCAGAAACTATGTGTAATGGTACTTTTCTGAAAGGCTGGCATTAAGAGGGACAGAATTGTCACGATTTCCATTAAAACTTACATTTCTCACTGAATTGCTCATTAAAAGTAGCTTTCCATTGCAATGTGGACACTTGGCTTTGTCTAAGAGTTTTTTTTTTTTAAAAAGTTCTTATCAAATATAATAGAAAGAAATTGCTCTGAGAAAACACTGTGTAGTTATTCCCATCTTTTATTATCTGAGCTTACTTTACTTCAGTGCAAACCGCAAAATAAGAACTAAAAACTAGCTCCTAACATTTAACCTCTATGCTGCTTAGTGGTTATTCCTGAATTATTTCAATAAATCTCTTCTCAATTAGATTTTTTCTTTTTCTTTTCCCAATCAGAATACTAGCAGACAGACAGCAGGGTGCTGCTCAGCAACAGTATGCCATGGACAACTCTTACAGGAACTGGCATCCTCTGTGCTGTATCACCTTCCTCACAGTGCATCCCTCACAGGGAAAATTCAAATAAGTTTGGAAAAGAAACAAAAAAAATCCAGAAATGGATTTAAATTAATTCAGAATGTCTCCAAGGAGAATGATCAGTAGCAAAACATTAAAAGGAAAAAATCATAATATTCTGTTCAGTATTGTGAAAAAGTGCTTGTTTTCCCGTTATTTTTAACAATCCATTACAATCTTTTTGATCTACAGGGAACTGAAAATGAGTCCTGCTGTTAATGCTTTTTCTTTCTGAGATAGTACTAAAAAAATAATCTGCTACTTATATGGGGTTTTTTTAGTGCTGGAAATGATAATTACAGTGAAAATGTCTCATTATCCAATAGCAGTAGAAGGCAAGAATGTTGAAAATGATAACCTAAATGGCTATTTATCCATCATTCAAAACAGGCTAAAGAATCATTTATCCTATATATAGTTAAATAGCATCCTCGAACATCAATCCTACAGCAAAGCCTAACAATGATCATATAGCCCATGCACATCAGAAATAGGCGTACAGTAAAACATGAAATCAAGAGAACATATTTTCTGTGAATCCTACAGTAAAAAAACCCCAAATTTTCTCATAAGGAAAAATATATGCTTTATATTCTACACTAGGAGGTCTCCGAACGCTGTCCTGTTATTTTAATTAAGATTTGTTATTTGAAGATTGTCTAATGAAAGAATTTCAAAGGAATTGGATAATGAGCACCCAAGGAAATTAAAAGTCAGGTATGCAATTTCCTTAGATTCCACTGACAATTCTGGTTTATGTATACATAATTCTAATCATTAGAAATACACAAAATTATTAAATTCACATAAAAATACTCATAATTAAACAAAATACATGAATTCTCACCTTGACAAGAAATACTGGAAAGTAATTTAATGAAAGTTGTTGCCCAGGGAAGTCGTGGATGCCCCGTCCCTGGAGGTGTTCAAGGCCAGGTTGGATAAGGTTTTGGGCAACCTGGTCTAGTGGGAGGTGTCCCTGCCCATGGCGGGGGGTTGGGACTCAATGATCTTTAAGGTGCCTTCCAACCCAAACCATTCTATGATTCTATGAAAAACAGAAACTAATATACAAAATGAATTAACACAACTGTATGGAAGTTTCAATGCAAGATTTTCCTTAATCTCAGGATATTTAGATAGAACATTTAAAAGAAAAATATTTGTTAGACATCGTTTTCAGAAGGCAAATGATGTTTGACCTAAAAATTGCAGTCTAGCAGGAAGAGAGGGAAGGGGCGGGGAGGGAAATTTACTGGCATTAAATTTGCCTAAACTATTCTAGATAAACACAAGAGCATTTCTATCTTATAAATCTTTCTCCTTCACTGAATTCTTGCACTTCATCAATATGGACCTTCATACAAATATGTCTTAAAGTAAACAAGCTAACAGTCTTGCAAACTTTTCCAATTCAACAACTACATTTTTCTTCCTACCCTTCACTGTCCACCTACATTTCATACATCTTTCCTGTCTTCTCTTAACCATAACCGTAAGACCTGTGAGACAATTTCATCTACTTTTTCCCCTAGAACAATGATTTAAGTCCTGATTATAACCACTTACAAATATGCAACTTTTTCCACTCACATGTGTCTTATCAGTATTATAATTCAAATGCACAACTCCCCATTATTCTTTTTCTGTGAAACCTTCCATCTCTAAGTCAATCCTATCAACAATATCTGTTGTGGATTGTTATTACAGGTCTGTATAGCTCTGGAATGAGTAGTTCAGTACAGGTAAGCAGAAGTGCTATATTGGAGTTCATAACATCAGGCTCAACATGGTATGATACAGTCATTGACCAGAAGGGCCGGTTGGCTGTGCTTATCCCCATTTCAGCTTCCACTGCCTCCAAAGCACTTCCCCCTGACTTGCACTGATCTGCATGAGAGATCCTCTTTAGTAAATTCTAATTTTCCTAATTTTATTTCCTCTAAATTAGTCAGGGAATATTTACAAAATACAAATGGCTGAAACAGTTAATTTTATTAGCACATTGATGTTAAGCTCTTAGAGTTATCATCTAGTACCCACAGACATCATTTGATTCCCTAGCATCTATAGTCTTGTTCATTATCAACGTTTTAATAACAGGTCTGGGGGAAAAAAGCCCCACCCAAAACCACAGTACCAGCAAGCAAGCTAATAATTTTTATGAGTTCTGATGCGCTGTTATTTCTTTACAAAACACATCACTTTGTCAGAGCTGAATCCCACATCTGAATGTCATTATAGGAATGTGCCAAATATACCAGTTTTCATCACAGAAATATTATGCCATATGGGCCACATATGAAGAGGTAGAAGGATTTATAAGAACAGTTAAAAATGCTATCAGTGCTGATCATGATGCACAGCAGGAATTTAAGACACACTGATAACATCCCACAAAGGAAAACAGTTCCATTCATATGGTCAAACATATGTCAAAAGGTTAGACATTTACCCTGAGATATAGTCCCACACCACGCCACCTTCAAAACTGTCTGTTTGAATAAATGATTCTGTGACATACGCAGTAAGACATCTCTGGTAACTCACAGTAGCGCAAAAGGCATTCTTCCCAACAAACAGAGAAACACTTAAATGCACCTTGTGTTTATTATTTCTTTCTTTTACCTTCTTGCTTCTTGGTCAAAAAAATATAACAGAGATTTCTCTGAATAGGAAAGTGAAATAAAACAGGATCTTTGTGTTACCTAAGAAGCATTTTTTCAAAAATATTAAAACCTGCTTCTACTCTAATTAGAAATAAATGCTGATCTTAGTTTTTTTTCCAGAGAAACAAAGCACCAAGTCATTCTGTAACTGCATCAAAAAGGAGACAGTTTGAACATGAAAATAGAGGTTTTCACTTTACTAGCAGTAATATTAGAAGATGATTTTTCTATGGTTTTGTTTTGAGGTTTGGGGTTTTTTAAATAGAAAATCAAATTAATCTAAAACTTGGAGCTATTGTATTCAGGGGTGACAAAGGAGACAGGTAGGTGAAAGAGAGAGAGAAATCAGGCAGTTTCCCACTAGTCCCAAAGGGGTGACATTGCTACCTTTGGTCTGGCTATCCAGAGGCTTGTTTGTGCTAATGAATGGTGGGAACTGGCTGTTGCACATTATAGGAAACGTGCTTGGTTTGCAGGTTTACATGCAGGAATCTGACTGCAGGCAATCACAGAGTCACTGCATTCCCCATAGAACATGCTTGCTCTTTCATCTAGATATTTTCCGTCAGAAAACTGCCCCACCAGAAAGGTAGTGATGAGTCAGACCAAGTGTAGGTAGGTATCTATCAAGCTTGTCATCGATCACATATATAGAGAGAAACAAGCCATTTCAGAGAGAAATTCACCTCACCTGCTGTAGACATCCATTTCAAAACCAGGCAGACTAAGCCACAGATGTTACAGTTTCTTTTTATTGAATTTGGAGATAAGTTAGATGAGACTTGGTCAAGTTGTTAATCAAGTTAGAATACTTAAATTTTAGGCAATTATGATCTCCTCAACAATAAATCAGAGCGTCTATACATAGAGCTACAAAACCATCAAACACTATCTCTAATTTTTTAACTCTTTATGCTTATATAGAAAAAAATAATGTTTAGAACTCAGTTACAAATATTTAAATGTTTTGATTGTTCTACTTTGATATTTTGTTAGGCTAGAGTTGTGTTTTTTGTTTTTTTTTAATTATTCCTTATTTTCTCTTCTTTAGGCAATTTTCACATTCCTGTTATCAACAAGGCCAGATATGTGAGATGCTAAAAAATTGCAACTTTCATTTCTATTGTTTTCCAGCATATTTCCAGTGTAGATTCTATTACCTAACTTCCACTTCAATGGATAACTTTTTTAAGGACATCTACCCAAGATTATCATTACACTGTAATAGTCTAGATAAAAGAGCACTTACTGCAAATTTATGATCTGTTTTTTAAGATCTGACATCAGCAAAACGCTTAGTATCAGTAGTTATTAAAAAATTAGCACTATGCATTTGGGATAGTTATACTATAGTTAACTAGTAGTTAACTATAGATAGTTAACTATAGGCTCTTGCCTAGTTATTTAAGCACACAAAAATGAACAGTAAACATTATATATTTTTCTTGTCAGTGGATTAGTTTAGCTCAAATTTTGTCACCTTGAATGGTCTTTCCTACCTTTTATCAACTATTTCTGATTGGAGGCTTTGCAATAATCCCTCGAGAAAAAGACCGGTAAGCATTACCTTTTCTTAAACTGTACTTCTGTGAGCAGTATGTAACTGTGGCTAACAGGAAAATTTTTCTTGAGCAAATAGAGAGTTGCAATATTTGAATTGCGTGAATCCCTATGTGAATTCCATGTTGAACAATTCACCTGGAGGATCTGACAACATCAGAAGCACGAAAAAGAAAGGTGGGTGCTGGCTGAGGTGACTAAACCTCTAGGTATGAAACCCACATTTGGCTGCACAAAATCCTTCATACAAGCAGAAAACACATGAATGTTAGGAGTGCCATGGTGATAGGTTAAATTGATCTTTTAGCTCAATAAGGGCAATGGTCCACAAAAACAACAGAATACAGTCTTGGGAATTGATTTGTTACCTCACTTATTGTATCAGCTAGCAACAAAGACAGATGAGAGGTTTGAGTAATGTGAAATGGCCCATGTTTACTATAAAAACAGTTTTCTTTTAATTAAGTCCTCCTTCAGCACTTAATTGTGTGAAGAGCTGAATTCTCTGGATTGATTCAGAAAAATACTTTTCTTGAAGAAAACATATAGACTTATTTCTTTTAATGGGAATACTTTCATATTTCAAGCTCCATGGATTCTCAACCATTTTCTAGGATTTCACTGCAATGAGTAGTAACCTGAAAAATTATATATTCTGTCTATTTACATTGTAAATTTGTTATCTGTTATTACGAATGTTTGAGATTCTTGCAGTAACGAAGGGATTGTTTTTATATCAAACAAAACAAAAATAAACATACAACCCTTTCCCATCACACTCTCTGAGTTGTGAAAGAAAAAGAGAATCTAGAAACCCTAGAATCTAGTGTTTCTTCAACATCTTGTTCATCATTAACAAAGGACATCAACTTTTAGAGGTGTCAGGCAAAATCAAACAGTTTTTCCTCATCGTCTGCATGCAAAATTCAGTTTAGTAAAAACAAAAGGAGAATATATTGAAGAAGAGACGGGCCAGGAGGACTCTAAGGAGAAGAAAACAAACTGGCCGTGTTGCACAAAGGTGAAGAAGGTGGGGCAAGCAAATGAAGATCAGGCAAATTCAGAGCACCATGTCCCTCTCTCCTCAATGCCCCATAATACCAGCTTCCCAGGACATGCAATTCTCTCTCCCATTACTTCTCTCCCTCCCCAGAACCACAGGAATTTGCTATTTATTCATCTTAAATCTAGTGACAATGCATGCCTAGTGGTGGGTCACATGAAGAAATATGTATAATGATTAGGGAATAGAGAAAAAAAATCAAGAACCATGTGCCCCTGAAAACAAATATGCTTTTATGCCTCTTATGGTGTTTTTATTAATTTTCCCCTTCACTTTTAAGCAGCTCTACATAATATAAAATTCTAATATTTTGCAGGAGCTTTAGTGAGATAGATGTCTGCCTCCTGCTTACATTCGAGTCCACTACTTATTTGAGTAGTTTTAATTACTTCACAACAGTGTTATAACACAATATATCCATGTGTATCAACAGAGAACCCTCCACAAGGGCTTCTCTAAGTGCAAAAAATTATTATAGCATTCCACTGGAAAAAGATAAAAAAGAATTCCAAGAATTTAGCTTTCTGCAATAGAGCTAAGTCACTAGACACTAGTTATTTGACACAGCTAGTGACATTTTTTTAAACAATCCCTTCATGAAAAAGGATGATAATGACACTGCTGGCTGCTCTGCCTCAAGAGGGAATTGTCCAACTGCTAGCAAATCCCTGGATCTATATTATTATTAAGTAGCGTTTATAGAAGTATCAGAGTACCCTTGGTAATAGGGAACATTTCAAGATGGTAGATTTTTTAGTTAAAATTCTGTGATCGTTTTCTTTTCCACATAAAAGAACTGTGTTTCAAGATCAGCTTCATTAGGAAGTTCTGCTGGGATTTGATGTTTTTATTTTCTTACAGAGAAAAAGTTATTTCTCTAAGAAGACCTCCATATCCTCACACATAAAATGAGCAAATATACGATTGTTCCCCCTAGTTTTAATTTGCATTTTATGATTACAACTAGATTAGAATTTTATACGTTGCATCATTATTTAGAAACAAGCTGCTTTTATATTTCCCACAATTTCTGAATAAAAACAAAGCCACTCTTAGTTTTTCTTGTTACTACTGCTAACAATTTAGATTAATTTGAATACAAAAATACAGCCCCCCAAAACTTGCATAACTGTCCTAACAGATCCTCGCTGCTGCTTATAACAAAATAATTTGTTAAATGTTATCAAGACTGCTCCAACTTTTAAAGCAAATCACATCTGACGTGCGAGGGGTGCAAAGGTGGCATAAAGCCATGTTTCCTTCCTTTAAAGTGTGCTTCTTTGACAAGATATACAACACAAAATCTTTTTATTTGAGAATAGCATTCATATATAATCACAGAATAATGTAGGTTGGAAGGGACCTTTGGAGACCGTCTTTCCCAACCTACTGATCAAATGGCCCCAAATTCAGAGTCACATCAGGTGATACAAGGCCCTGTGAAGTTTTGTGTTGAATATCTCTGAGGATGGAGAAACCACAAAGGCTTCGGACAGCCTGTTCCAATGTTTCATTATGTTCATCGTGAACTCTTTTTCTCCTAATATCTCATCAGAATTTACTTTCCTGAAGCATGTGTCTGTTGCGTCTCATCCTCTTCCTGTGCACCTTTGAGAAGAGTGTGGCTCTATCTTCTGTACGGTCTCCTATTTAGTGGCTGCAGGCAGCAATAAGGTCCCTCCTGAGCTCTCCCCCAGGCTGAGCAACTCTCATATATCACGTGCTCCAGCCCCTGAGCACCTTGGTTGCCCTGCCCTGCACTACCTCCATGTCTTTCCTGCACACTGGGAAGCCTAAAACTAGACACAGAATTCCAGATGTGGTCTCACAGATGTTGATTACAGGGGACTGATCACTTCCCTCAACATGTTGCCTGCAGTTTTATTAAATGCAGCCCAGCATCTAGTTAGGCTTATTTTGCTGCCTGGGCATACACAGAACCTATGAAGGTTTTAGCAATTTTTATACTCTCTAGTACAGCAGGATTTCCACGTGATCCACATTGTGGACAGCACATAACTTTTCACACCCACAGTACATTTGTAGAGGGTCCAATGCAGCAGCTCTCTGAGTTGCACATACTGGTGGAATGCAAAAACACACAACGAAAGGTTGATTTGGATAAAAGATTAAGTCAGGTGAAGTCCAGTGTTGATGGAATAGGTCATTTATATTTATATATTTTAGGTCAGATTTAAAAACACAGAAAAATATATTTGCTATTGAAAAATGCAACACTAGTGAAAAGTGCATACTTCTGATATTCAACATATAAATGCATATTAAAATGAGTTCCTACACTCTTGTCCTTTCCCTGTTGAACCTAACAGGATGTCAGTTGCAGTAATCATGATAATTTATCTATTTCTGGAAGCTTATTTGGCAGGAATTGGAAAAGAAAAAAAAGAGAAATTATTTCACAATAAGCCAATAAAAGTAAACAGAAGAAAGTTATCTTTAGGCACAACTGAAGTGTTAAGTATTTTTTGTTTGTATAATGATTTACAGCCTGAATGAAAACTAATCGAAAAATGATTAAAGTATTTCCTTTACTGCTATGAGTTTAGAATCAGATCCTTAGAGGTAAAATTTTTATGCACTCCTAGTGATTACCATCATAGAGAAATAAGGAAATGGCTGTTAATCACTCTCCAAAAGACAGTGTTTAGACAGCTTTTTTTATTGTTACAGAAAACAAATATACTCTCTAACACATTATAATGAGCTGGCCAAGCTATTTTAAAATATCAGCCGTCTTTATGTGCAATAAAGTATTAAAAAAAGAGTCTCTTGACACATATTCTAAATCCCTTGAGGTCTAATTTTCAGATTAATAGGTTGGTATTTTCTTTTTTTCCTCCCCTTTCCCTTTAAAGAGTCAGATTTCCAGGCCCTCTAGAGCATTCTGCTGCATTTTCTACACTTTAAGAATAAGACTAAAACCTCACAGACATTTTTTCATTTTTCTCTATTCTAGAAAAACCTGAAAACTTTCAGTATAAAAACCCTGTGGGTTCTAAATTTTTCCAATATATTTAGAGATCTGTTCATTTATTAGGTTTTTTACTCACTTTAAAAACTGAAACCAGCCTTCCAGTACTTCTCACAAATTAGAATTAATTTTAAAAGTCTAAGAGCGTGACACAGTATAAAATAAGAATTCTGATAGACATCCCATGTTAAATAGAATAACAATAACACTCGGAAATGCACATAAAATGAAAAATAAAAAAAAGTAGTCTCCTGAATGAATATATCCTACAGTGAAATTCATAGAGGCAAAGCAGGTTTTGCATACCATTTAAAACATAAAGTCATGTATAGGGTTCTGCTATCAGAGGAGGTGCACAAAAATGCCAATGAATCCTCCAACATGCTGCAGAATCAGTTTTAGCTCCAGCCCTGCTCTGGGAGGCAGTTAATCCTGGTCCAATAGCGTCCCTGGGAATGTCTGCAGCTGTGTGTTCCTATGGAAATAAAAGATCCTAGAGAGTGTGAAGCTTTGAAAACAACCCTCAGAGCAGCATGACAGCAAAGAGATAGGGATGGGGCAAATATGCTCATGAACATTGATTCTGAAAGTGTGAATGTCAACTCTCAACTTACAGGCACCATACTTGGATTCTAGACTAGCAAATTCCTTCCTTTAAGCAGATCAGAATACTTAAATGGAAAAAGTAAACTATAAGTGTAAAATTTTCTACGATGTTCTTCAACAGTATACTGGGTCTTTACATGGGTATGTCACTAATATGAAACTTATTCACTATCCGTAGAACCTGAAATACCTGTCCAAAAGGTTGTGGACTTCACCTTACCTATGGCTTACACTTCTGATATAAAGTGTAGACACAAATGTTTGGCTGAAACTACGAGTTTTCATTCAACCTGGGTATATTTAGAGTACACTGGTTCATACTGCTTAATACAGAACTACAAATTTTAATTGGGCAATTACAGTGGCTTCTGTAAGACCGGGATATGATTTTGGAAAACTATATTTTTATGTTGGAAAACAGTTTGGACAGAAAGCTTGCCATTCTTCCATCTATCAGAATATTAGTTGTAAAGTTGCTACAAAGATGCATGTAAAATTATAAAGTTGTATACTAAATTGCATGGTACGTAACCATGGGAAAGGATAGGTAAAAAATCCTCAAACAAGGGGAATGTCAGTTAAGCCCATCATTTTATCTGAAGTCTGCACAGTTTATAAACCAATGCTTTTTCCTTAACAGTTATTTTACTATCATCAGCTGCACAAGATCCTCATCTATTGAAAAATCAATTAAGTAACTGATAGTGAAAACAATCTCTTCATTCAAATTTTGTTTACTTCCCTAACTGTCAGAAGATCAAACCTACTTTTTGAATAGTGACAAATTAATTGAGTAAAAATAAATTATCTGAATGTTTTTGGATGGCTACTTTAGGATGACACAAATCATTGCCTGAAAGTATCTTTTTCTCTTCTTTGCTTAAAACTCTCAGCAACTAGCTTGGCTGTAGGTTTCATTTTATATAAATACTTTTTTCAGATTAATCTCCTTCACTGCACCTAACAGTGCTGACTCAACCTATACTGTTAGAACCAATGACTAAAAACAGGCACTGCAAATTGTTTGTAGTAAAATTAATTTGTAATATTACTTACTATTATAATACTTTTTATGAAGTAAAATGTATTTTAATCCAGTACAACTGAAAGCCATGTTTTCAATGACATGTTACAAAATTTTTAGATGGACAGCATACTTTGGCAAAATCCATGGGCAAGAATTCAAAATTTAAGGAGATTATAGTATTTGATCCCTTTAAGTGGCATTGTTAATTATCTACAGGGTTTGCACAGTCTCCATGGTTCCCTGCTTTTTAGTAGAAATCTATTCCTGCTGCAAACCTTCCTCAAAATACAATGATGCCAAAGCAGGATTTCTGACTAAGTTTCTGAGTAAAGGCTTGTTGGCATCTTAAGTAAGAGGAGGTTTCCATTATTCCATAACATAGCAAAATGTAGTTTATCATTGTGTTTCTCTGTCCACAATTTTCTCCTTTTTGAAGAATCCCCAACTGACCTTCAAGTACAAAACATCTTGATTTCTTTGAAGTAAGGACAGTGAAATGAATCAACAGTGTAAACTGTATTCTGTCATGTCCCTCAGCTACTTACATCTTGGCATATTATATATTCTCAGTATTTCCCATGAACTTTATTTGCAGATGAAAGTTGTCTAAAGAAACAACATATGAGTCTCTTGTCAGCCTGCCTTACATGTATTTCTTTGAGGATCAAATCCTGCAAAACATCAGTCTTCAAGCAGATGAATAAAATATAATAATTTTCCTCTAATGAAAACATGGATCACACCAATGCTAATGTTGAATTTCTTTACTATGTACTTTTTAGTGTCTTCTAGTTTAATTACACAGAATCACACATTAATTACAACAACCCCAGGCAATGCTACAGGCTTGGGGAAGAGTGGCTGGATAGCTGCCCAGCAGAAAAAGACCTAAGAGTGTTGGTGGACAGCCGGCTTAACATGAGCCAGCAGTGTGCCCAGGTGGCCAAGAAGGCCAACGGCATCCTGGCCTGTATCAGGAATAGTGTGGCCAGCAGGAGTAGGGAAGTCATCGTGCCTCTGTACTCGGCACTGGTGAGGCCTCACCTCGAGTACTGTGTTCAGTTCTGGGCCACTCACTACAGGAAGGACATTGAGCTGCTGGAGCGCGTCCAGAGGAGAGCCACCAAACTGGTGAGGGGTCTGGAGAACAAGTCCTATGAGGAGAGGCTGAGGGAACTGGGCATGTTTAGTTTGGAGAAGAGGAGGCTGAGGGGAGACTTCATTGCCCTCTACAACTACCTGAAAGGAGGCTGTAGAGAGGTGGGTGTTGGCCTCTTCTCCCAAG
>VXAK01002876.1:39977-51786 GCA_013399435.1 Arenaria interpres | reverse complement strand
GTTTGGTTGGTTTTGTTGATGTTTGGTTGTGGTGTTGTGTTGGGGTTTTTTTGGGTTTTTTTTTGTTTTGGTTTTTTTTTTAAGGTTGGACTCGATGATCTCAGAGGTCCCTTCCGACCATGGTGATTCTGTGATTCTGTAATTTAACAAGATATATACAATCACTATGACTTTAGATGACTTAAATATGTAATGCATTTGCTTGAAAGAAATGTATACCACTCATTTGACAGAAAGATCAACTATAGATATATGAAATGAATAGCCATTATTCTACTCTTTTAGTATGCTCCTTTTACTACATAGTTTGTGCTCCACTAAGAACTTAAGTTGTATTGTTTCTTTCATTAAAGGGAAGCTGCCACTTTGTTTCAAAACAAGCCTTTTGTTTTGTTTTGTTTTGTTCCATAATTAACCTTTGTATATGCCATTCACACAAGAGTACCAATTCGCTGTGATCACATCCACACAAAGTTCGAGTGGAGGCTAACGATGTCTCAAACATTTATAGAGGAAAAACATGGCAGAGTTTATGGCTCTGATCTTGTGACACAATCAGATTGAAATGAACTTAACCAAAATGCCCTCAGAGACTTAACTTTAACATTACATGCTGCAGTGGAAGAAAGAACAACTTAAGGTCATTTATGCTTACGTGGGTGATTTGGAAAATGTCCTGTTACATATGTTGCTAGGATATGGGATTTCTTTGCTTTGACATTTCAATTTCTTATTAGAAATGTGGCTCTTTGTTTTGAAGGAAATATGAAAAGGAAACAAAACGCCAAAACAGTAAGAGCTTGGTAGCACAACAATGGCACTAGCAGTTTGAAGTGTCTTAAATTCTGGGTGAGTAACTAGAGATGCATTATAATAAAACATCTTTCCCAGAGTATGTGTCTTTAGAATGATGAATTTTTATAAGGGAAGTAGTCGGCTGTGTTAAGATGGCAATTTTACACCTGAAGTTGAAAAACTGATTAAGAAAAGTCAATCTACTAAGATAGAACTGTTGTTAAAGCTTACCAAGATCCATGTAGAGGTCCAAAAAACTCTCCAAATAGAGCACAATGCAATACTGTGATTTTCAATGACTTTTAAATCACAACCACAGGAGAGGTATGACTTTTGGATTTCCAACTCAGATCATATCTGGTCTGACTTTTCATGACAGTCAAGTACCTACATGTCCAACTTCATCAGCTTACATACTGCTGCAGACACTCTACACATTAGAAAACAGGGGGGTTTATTGAGAAACCTAAAATTCTTATTCAGTTTTGAAAATTATGTCTGCTAAACTCACCTAATAATCCAGTGACAAATTTAGAAGCAGAATCAAAATTTCATTACATTCTTTTCCATGGATTAAATGACAGTAAAATGATTATTAGAGAGAGCCAGTTAACAGATCTGCAGTCTATATTTAGACACTGATTCTTCCATTTCATCAGAGAATATATTAAATGTCACATTCTGTTGCACAGCCAATTAGAGAGGTAAGCACAACAAAAAAGGGTTTTCCTGCTGGTTTTGTTACCAGCACAGCATGGGATCAAAAAAAAAAGACAGGGCTACCCAGCCAGGAAAATAAATGAGAGGAAGGCTATAATAGTGTTGGCTTAACCAGATAAAATATTTTAGCCTTGAGTTAAGATGAAATGCAGATATAAACCAGTTAATTTTAAAACATGTGTAACCTCAATTGAAATTCTCAAGAGTAAATAATTTGATCTCACGTTTAAGTAAAAGAGACCTACAGAAGGAAGCAAGCTATGGATTTTGCCTGCCAGAATAATATGCTAAAATGAGGCATAAGTTAAAAAAACATATAATTCTGAACCAAGTGTTTGACAATGTAAAATTTTAAAAATAAGACAATTCTGAAAAAGATGAAAAGATAATGTATAAACAAGTCTTCTTTGGCCCTCAACCTTTTTAAATGATGTAACAGCTATTTTAATCTAATGTCCTGTATAGGTGATACTGTAACTATCACTTAGTATTAAAATATAACAATGCCATATCAAATATATTTTAATTTTAAAAAACACTATATAATTCTACACAGCAAATATTGTCATCATTAATCAAGATGAAATAAATATTTTACTAATCTTGAAAGTAAAGCACACCAAAAGTCTCAAAAATTGAAAGTTTAAACCACTGGGAAAAAAGGGGAGAGGAAGGGGGAATTGTAAGAAAACAAGCAGAATGAATCCTATGAGACATATTTTAATACAGATGTTCTTATAAAACTGCTTACTACAGATACTAGGCAAAATGTGTCCATTGTTTCTCCCTCTCTTTTTAATTTAAGCAAAGAGAAAGAATGTCAATATCTTCCCTACAATAAATTAGATTTTTTTTATTGGGAGAAGGAAGCAGAAGAGAATCTTATAATAGAGAGTCCTAAACTAAGGAAGCAGAAGAGAATCTTATAATAGAGAGTCCTAAACTCAGTTTAGAACTGAACTGAATGGAAATCTAACACCAAAAAGCTTTTCACAGGCAAACCAAATCTTTTATATTGAGCAATGTTAAATCTAGAAGGCAGGTAATTACTTTTAAGCTGTATAATACCAAACTACTTTTATTGCTACCGAGTAGATAAAGTTTAGCCTTTTTTTCTTCTTTGCACATATATTTCCATATTCCTGTGTGTTTTCAAAGATAAGTAACACTGATGCTGTTTTCTTGACACAACACTTGCATTAATGAGCTGTTCTTTTCTTTAAGACAACTGAGGAGCTTGTCATAACCCAACAGCAGCAGGATATAAGCCTCTCAAAGTTATTACAGAAGCAACGTAAGAAAAGCTATGACACAGGATATCTTTCTACGTGGCAACCTGGAGCTTACTATGCAATTCCTTCTTTCTCATGGGGTTTATATTTCAACCGTTGGCTTGCATACTCTTACAATGCAAGCAGCACCAGCAATAGAAAGATAAAGAGATCTGCCTTAAATATCAGAGAAATTGTTAACTGCTCTTTTTTTTCCTTAATTATCTTAACATTTAATACAATAATTGTGTTTATGGGATAAAGAAGCTTAAGTAACAACTGCATGTATTGCAGCCTATCATATCTCCTGGTTTCCTTGCTAAATGATTTAATGCAGAATAAAGATCATGAGGCTTTCAACTTGAAAAATCAGCGTTTGTCATACCTTTTGTTTGATGATCATGTCGTTGATATCATCAAGGTCACCTACTATCACTCTCTGAGATTTTATCTCTCGATCCAGTCGAGAAAGCCAGTCAGTGAGTTCTGCCCATGCCTTATTGAAGTCAGCCAAGGCTGGAACCTCCAAAAGCACAGAAGATGGCATTTCTGGTTTGAAGGTGGTGGTTTCCTTGGTTACCCTGGTTTGTGTATCCACAGCAACAGTTTCACCAGAAGTTACTGAAAGAAAAAAATGCTAAAATTACTGAATAAATGAACTAGGATAAATGTTTATTTCAGTAACAGAATTTACGCAGTAGAAAGGGTAACACAGAAATAAGCTCATTTATTGATGTTATATCTACTGGAAATATGAAACTTAAAACTAAAAGATTTTTTTAATTCATTTTTCTACAGTATTTCTGTTATAGTGTATGCTTAACATTCAGCATTCTCAACGTATTCAAATTTTATCCTTAAAAGGAATAAGAACACTAGCAAAGATCTCATTGTAATAAGAACACCTCACTCAAGGTCACTGAAGTAGAACTATACATGAGTCACCTTCCAAAACCTAGTAGCGTGGTCGGCTCTGTCAAGGCTAGAGGAAGATTGAAAAAAAGTTGGTTGCAATATCCAGGGTATCACAGCATGATCATGTGTCTAGAAACAAGTTTCTTCCATGGTCTCCAGTCACTCTGTAGCTGTGAATTTGTCTCACCAACAATCTTCTCACTGTTACCACCAGGTATTTCCCATAGGCTCTGTGACCAATATGGGAATTTACACAACAAGAAATTCAGCCTGGCCAATTCTTGATTTTTCCTCCTCATAACTTGAAAATACTATGTGTTGTTATTTGGATATTTGTGGATTTTTTTCCTACTATTTGGAGAAAATGCACAGATCTTCTCCCTCTGTCCTATCTTTGCTCTGTTACCTGAGCTTTAAAGAATCTGGTCATTATTCATTGCTTGGGTTGAGGGATTACCCAATACTGAAGCACAGCATCTTTCTCTGCAGTCAAAAATGATATGAGATGCCACAGATAGCTATCATTGGACAGAGAGACACATAACATGTATTAATTCAGAATTTCAAGACTGATTTTTACTTCTATATTTTTGTTATTTACAAAAAGATGGCTATAAACTATTCAGCTATTTTTTCCCTTCATTTCATCATGCAAAAGTAATTTATTATGTATAATATTATGGCAGATGAGGCTACATAGACTTCTATTTGGTCCATTTTTTTCCTCATTTTTTTTTAAAAGTCCAGCCAAACAAGAAAAATACTAAATTAGGGTAAACAGAAGAACACATGGCATTGCTTCACTGAGGTGCTAAAACACTAGAAAAAAGAGTCTAAATACCTACCCTTTAGAGTTGCTTCAGAATCTCTATGTGAATCAACTACCTAAACAACACATTGACTAAACCAGGAAAGCTGAAAGAAAGGTGGATGGGGTGTTCCCCACGTTTTCTAACATTGAACTGCAAAGATGGTTATTGAAAAACAAATATAAATTTCTAAAGGATCAAAAATACCTGTTTGCAGAGTAGAGAAAACCTTATAGGCTAGAGAAAACCTGTTTCCTGCACTCTGCCTGCAGGGTAGCTTGTCTTTAATGGGGGAAAAAAAAAAACCCACCACAAAACCAAACAAAAAAACCCCACCCCAAAACAGCATTGCCCCATGCACAGTAAGTTTTTTTTTTTGCTTTCTAGTACTTCTGAAAGTCTGATGGCTTTCCCCATTTGCATTCATGCCATTTCAGCAAAGTCTGTCTGAAGTCCTAAAACTCAAGTAGCAGTTGAGGGTTCAACAGTTTGGCCATAAAACCACTTGAAACATTAAAACAATCAGTAACATTAACTGATGTTTCCAAGGAATTTAGCAGCTATTTTTCACTAATGAGAAAGGTTTTGAGTAATTTCACTGAGGAATCAGTGACCCTCTTCAGCACTGCAGAAGGAGAAAAAGCTGTGCACAAGCATCTAAATAACTGTCACTGCAAAAGTACCATAGGATGCTGTCCGCATTAAAAATACTGTATGATTACGAATCATTTACCAAATCAACATATTCATTATTTATCTAGCCTGAATAAATGGAATATTATACCAAAAGCAACTCCTGCAAATGATGATTTTTAATGACATATGCTGCAATTAAATACTTTTATCCACCCATCCATATCATTATGTGCAGCGTAATCCTTGTAATTTTCCTTTCTCTACTTTAAAATCACATACCTGTGGATAACCAGGAAGTAAATTAATTATTGTAAAAGACTGTTCTAATACAGCAAGATTGTAATTAAAATCACACAAATAGATGAGAAAACAGATATATCTTTTTCTAATATGGAAAGAGTTCTGTAAGGGGTTTTTTGTAACATCACATTGTTTGCTATAACAGAGTATCTTGTACAGTTAAAGATTAGCAGTTTTTAATATCAAAAGCAAACTAGATAACTCTAAAGTATCTCTATCCTTCACCCTTTTATTTCACTTTTTATATTTTTACACACAGATGTGAATAATTAATAAAAATAATAGTACTCATCAAGTTTTCTTTCATCTCTGTTGAAATTACGCCAGATATTTTCTGCCCCATTCTATTTCTTTCTAAATTATGCAAATGAAGCAGAGATTAGCTCTACTCTGTACTGGTGAGGCCACACCTGGAGTACTGTGTTCAGTTCTGGAGTTCTCAGTACAAGACAGCTATAGAGCTACTGCAGAAGGGCCAGTGAAGGGCCACAAAGATGATTAAGGGACTGAAACAGCTCTCAGAAGAGGAAAGCCTGAGAGGACAGGGACTGCTTAGCCAAGAAAAGACAAGACTCAGGAGGGAATCTCATTAATGTGTATAAATATCTGAAGGGAGGGTACGAAGATGATGGAGCCGAGCTCTTTCCAGTGGTACTCTGTGACAAGAAAGAGGCGATGGGCACAAACCAAAACACAGAAGGTTCTTTCTGAATATCAGGAAACACTTTTTGACTGTGAGATTAACTGAGCCCTAGCACAGGTTGCCCAAAGAGGTTGTGGAGTCTCCTTCCTTGGAGATTCTAAAAACCTGCCTGGACATAACCCTGGGCAGCCTCCTCTAGGTCACCCTGCCTGAGCAGGGGGTTGGACTATATGATCTCTAGAGTCCCTTCCAACCTCAATCACTATGTGATGCTGTGATTAGTCATCCCACAAAATGACTCCTGATGTAGGAGAGTTTTTAACCATCTTTTTAATTTCTTATATGCCATTTTGCCCACAGCTGTTAGCCCAAGATAATATGGAGAGCATTCAGTGACCAGAAAGCAATGTACCGAACCTATCATTCACTAATGGACACAACTGGCTGAGTTTGTGGCCTTTAGGAGAAGGCTCAGCTCTTTAGGTAATACCTAAAGCAACAAGTTTTAACTCACATTTCAAAGTCTGGATATTTGGATTCATTCCCCCTTCATCCAGCCCTCACTCTCTGTTTTGGAGGAGATGGGAAACAGGTGTTTAAATAGTAAATGGTGCTTAACACCCCAAAGTTTCCTCCTGTGCTGGCTAGAGAGCACCACAATGCTATTAGGTGCCATGCCTTCATACTTTGGCAGTAGCAGCCATCATCTCTCCCATCCCCCCCTTGAAAGTAGCAATACACCATAGCTTTCCTTTGGCTGTCAGCAGGTGAAAGAGTGAGTTTAGCAACTATTGCTGCAGGGAGGAGAAAAGGGGAGGAAACATCAACTTCTTCTATAGAGTGACAGATCATGAATAGCTCCAAAAATGGATATGGCCCATATTTGGATTCCCAAATTTGGGACATCAAATAAAGGTAAAATTTAAAACAAAGCCACATCAAGCAAGAATAGTAAGGAAGAAGTGAACACTGTATTGAGATCTGCAAGACAATAAGGAAAGAAAATACAAAATGTTTTTGTAAGGCAAATGCAACTTACAATAGAGTTACTTTTCATATATGTACAAACAAGAACTATTTTATTTGTAGATTCACTTGCTAACGTGCATTGCAGCTAGAAAAGAATGTCAACATTAAAAAAACCCACGTAGTTACTTAGTTTAACGTAGTTGGCACTTCAAGCTTATAGACATCAGTTGTCTGAAATAACCCCCAGAAAAATCACTGAGAAAACAAAATATTAGTCATCACTTTCTCTGTCTTTATTGCTCTCTCCAGAAAGTATGGTGAATTCAAAAAGGGTCATGGAATACTCATTAATATCCTCACAATTATACCCAGTGTTTTTCTGCCAATATAGTAATTACAGTTTAATGGGAATGCCTTGGTTATACTCTTTTAATATTTATAATCAGAAGCCTATTTTATTTCTCATCTTTGTTCAGTAGGGGGAGAAAATGGCAGAGAAGTCTTTCAGCATGTCAGTCCCTGATGAATGTTGTTTAATTTCCTGAAGAACAAACAAACGAGCAACCAACTAGAAATAAATTATGAAAACAAAATATACCATAGTTTTCTATAGATTTCAAAATATTTTGGTTTAATGTTGTCCTTTACAGCTTTCTGTGTTTGATGTGTTTTTATGTCTTCCTCTCTCCGAACTGGATATTAAAAATCTGCCTGACATCTAGAGAAAATTATATACCAAAGACATAAATTCACAGAATTGTCTACATTTTGTCTATGTTTCACCCCTGGAGAGGAATTCAACTCCACAGATCAGTCACAATTTCCTGTAACAATTCAAAAATGTCATCTCAATTCACCTTCTCCTCACATGAATTCCCTAATACTGTGAATCAAAGTGATTCAAAGCAAGGCTCACTATTGGCAGTGAGGTATTACATGTCATGGTCAAGACACATGCAACTACTGAAAATCATAGAGAAGTGTTTCATTCCAGAACTTTACCAAGGAAGTTAAGTATGAAAAGTATGCCTAAGTATTGTCTTCCAGTCTTTACCAAGGGATGGAAACTCAAGGTCCTCTTCCATCTGGCCTAAAGTTCATGTAAAGGCCTTGTATTTCCTCTGTGACTTCAGAGATTCTTTGACAACAGGAAAACAGTTGCTTAGTTTGGCGTTCACATAGGTTAACAGATGTTGTCTTATCTCAGAGGAAATTTCTATTCTCATCAGTATTTCAGGTAAGCAGAAGAAACACTTTCTAAAATGGAACTCTACAAACCCTCCATAAATAGACTTGGGATGTCTGAGAATAATAGGAATGAAATTGAAATCCAAGTATTAAATGCAGAAATAAAAAAAGCAGAATTAATCCAACTGCAGGAAAGCACTTCCCTCCCCGCCCCCTTCTTTTATTCTGCTTATTTCAGTTCTATGTTTCAAGAGATGATCAAACTGACAACTCAGAACAAATTGAACTCCTTAATTAGGTACTGAACAGGAACAGAATAGACAGGAAGAATGACTACACTTCGAAAAGCTTCAAACCCCTTCCAACACCTCCTTTCAAGTTGAAGTCCTTAAGCACAACTGGCTCAGTTCACAGGAATGTTCTTAACCATCACTCTGAATGTTTTAAGTAGTGTTGAAGTTTTAATTATGTAAGGTAACTGTATCTACTAGGTCAAAGCTTTTTGACAAAGAAGAAATAACATAGTAAGTGGATGCAGATTTCAATTTGCATGTCTAGCCTGCAGATTTAGTTCCATAGTTAGCAGTACCAATTAAGGCTCATGACAGCCTTAAGTCCTTCATACAATGAATAACAGTAATGTGCACTCACTAAACTTTTGTTTTAGTCAAGGAAATGCAGATGAGTCTTACTCTAAGGATGATAGAGAAAGAATACCTGTACTCTGTAGCATATGCACAGACAACATCATTCAATGAATTCATGATACAAGCAACGTTGCCTTCTCTAGCGATAGACCAAATGGGTATTCCCTCTGTAGGCAAGCCAGCAGTTCATTGATTTGCCTGGCACACCAGCCACGTTTTGCTGATTAGGGGGAGCCTCAGTGTTATCTTAACAACATTTCAGCCTTATGAACTGGATTGGGAACAAGTAGACTTCAGAATAGCACAGAGATGAAGATCTATTGCCTACTAAAACGTATGTTTTCCTCTGATTTTTTTTCTTATGCTGTGTCATTGCAGCCGATTTCTTCGGGGTTCGAGCATCCATGCTCGTATTCTTAAATTTCAAGCAGGCTTCCCTCAGAGAGATCTGACAAGACAGTCCTGAGACTGATTTATTCCTTAGACTTGTCCCAGTGATAAATGAATAGTCTCATCTCTCTCTGTCATTGAAAGTTAAGAGTACATTAAGTTCTCCCATACAGTACAATCCTGCCATGCAAGGTGCTTCACTGCCAACAAGTTTTTGCAGAGGGGGCTACAGCTACCTGCCAGGTGTTCTGGCTCACAAAGGAGTTCTGAAAGAAACGTAGTAGAATAAAAGTGGGCGACACAGCTCTGATTAACTAAAACAAATGATATCAATTTGTTACAGACAACTCAAAACTCGACTTTGAAATCTGAAACAAGAATGGGGGTTTTTCTGGTGATCTGAACTCAGAATAAAGTCTTTAAGTTGATCAAAAAATTATTGCCAAGAAAATTTCACCCACGGCTCTAAATGTGGAAAATATGTACCCTTAGAGCATTGTACCTCTAAGCTAACATTTTCTTAATATTTTAATCAGCTTCTAGAGACAAAAAACAAAACAAAACAAAACATGTTTCAAAGTGAGTCTTTTCCTATTTGAATAAAACACTAATGTCAGATTGACCAACATCTAATTGTCATAGCCATGAATGTTTAGGAAAAACAATTCCTAGAAAAAATGACTTAGTAACTGTATCCCAGATATTTCATAGATAGTAATTCTTATAGAGTAATGGGTAACAATTAGCACTTGATTTCATGAACATTTAGGGAACATTCACATTATGTGCTATTGTCATCTGTTTAAAAACCAAGTGCCTAAACTTCCTTTATATTCAAGAAGCTCTTAATGATTCCTAACAACTCATTATAGATTATATATAATTTGGATTAAGACAGGTTAAAAAAAAGTTGATATTTTACAGGATTATTACTTACAGTTTATATCTAAAATAAACTGTGCAGTGAGATGAAGAGATGGAACAAAACTAAAGATCCCATAATTCTTAGAGATTCAAAAGAAAGTAGAAAATCAAGGTTAAAAATTGTTAGGAGAAAAGAAGAAGATTTACAAGTGAATATGTTCAGCTATATTTGAAAAATAACCATAAAAGTTATGTTTTCTAATATGTTACTAGCATTAGAGTAATAAATAGCATCATAACTTAAAATTTACAGTAGGACTTTAAGTGTTAGCTTTCTCAGGCTTATGTTTCTCTATCATAGAAGAGATCTTGTAGAATTTTCTTTCCGTCTTCCTTTTCATATGTAGAAGCATGACTAAGCTGTTTATTGTACAATGCATTTTTCCAAATTTCTCCAAACACAACAGAAAGATGTTTAGATATGCCTTTCACACAGTGTAAAGAAAAGCTCTTGCTTTCCCAAACACTGTATTGCAATGGCAATAAGAACATATGTCACTGTCTGTCAGAAAAAATAGGTAGACTCTACCAAACAGTTAAGAATTTCAGTGATATAAATCATATAAGTAGGACTGTGTGCATCATAATGTAAATAACATTAAGGTGAAGTTAGCTTAGTGCTGCATAGCAAAAAGTTAAGACCATGACCTTTTGTTGAGAAGAGCTTCTGCAAATACTTTTCTCTCTATAAAAGATACTTTAAAAGTGGAATCTTAATTATCTGTTGAACAAGAATACTGCCATCATAGGAGGCCCTTCAAGAAAATCTCCATGTACAGAAGTTAAGAGTTTTAAAAACTTACCCTTTGTGGAAAAGAATCAGGTTGGAAAATACTTCAGCAAACTGGACGTTCATAAGTCCATGGGCTCTGATGGCCTATGAGTGCTTGGGCAGCTGGCAGATATCATTGCAAGGCCAATTCTATAAATTGTAATGGATTGTGGTGACTGGGAGAAATGCCTGAAGGCTGGAGGAAAGGAAATGTCACTTGTGTCTTCAAGAAGGACATTATGGAACCACAAGCCAACCAGTCTCACCTTAAACCCTGGGAAAGTGATAGAGTATCTAATCCTGGGAAAAAGGTGATTGGGAAAAATCAGCATGGATTCATCAAGGGGGAGTTATGCTTGACCAAACTTATCACCTTCTACAATGAAACAGATGGCTTGGCAGAAAACAGAAAAGTAGATATCGTCTGCCTTGATATCAGCAAGGCTTTCAAAACTGTCTGAAGGAAGATTCTTGCATAAAAGCTGAAGATATATGGGCTGAATGAGCATACAGTGAGTTGGATTGAAAACTGACTGAATCAGTAGGCCCACAGGGCAGTGATCAGTCTAGTTGGAGGCCAGTAACTAGTGGTGTTCCTCAGGGGTCAACACAGTGTCCTATCCTATTTAACATCTTCCCTAAGATCTGGATGATGGTACAGAGTATACCCTCAGCAAGTTTGCAGATGACACAAGGTGATCATCCCCCTATACTCGGCACTGGTGAGGCCTCACCTCGAGTACTGTGTCCAGTTTTGGGCTCCTTACCACAAAAAAGACATTGAGGTGCTGGAGTGGGTCCAGAGAAGGGCAACGAAGCTGGTGAGGGAT
>VXAK01002876.1:0-39815 GCA_013399435.1 Arenaria interpres | reverse complement strand
GTTCAGTTCTGGAGTTCTCAGTACAAGACAGCTATAGAGCTACTGCAGAAGGGCCAGTGAAGGGTCACAAAGATGATTAAGGTACTGAAGCAGCTCTCAGAGGACAGGGACTGTTTAGCCAAGAAAAGACAAGACTCAGGAGGGATCTCATTAATGTGTATAAATATCTGAAGGGAGGGTACAAAGATGATGGAGCCGAGCTCTTTCCAGTGGTACTCTGTGACAAGAAAGAGGCGATGGGCACAAACCAAAACACAGAAGGTTCTTTCTGAATATCAGGAAACACTTTTTGACTGTGAGATTAACTGAGCCCTAGCACAGGTTGCCCAAAGGGGTTGTGGAGTCTCCTTCCTTGGAGATTCTAAAAACCTGCCTGGACATAACCCTGGGCAGCCTCCTCTAGGTCACCCTGCCTGAGCAGGGGGGTTGGACTATATGATCTCTAGAGGTTGCTTCCAACCGCAACAATTCTGTAGTTCTGTAAAGCTATATTCTCAGTTCCAAAGACTCTCTAAAAGCCAAATTGGAAATAATGTGAGGAAAGAGAATGCTTTGGGAATGAAGCACCTACGACTGAAGACAGTACACAGAACTTATCCTGGCACAGCACATGTAAACATTCAACTGACTTGTCTACATGTGGTGGAAAAAGCTTTAAGTCTGCAGTACCCTATCCTAGTTAGACTATACTCAAGGTCTTATAAAACCTGTGCCTGTAATATAGCTGTAAACTGATGTTGCATTAATAACTCTTGCTCTGCTTAGACCTATTGTTCTATTCAAATCTTTTTGAAAAATAAGCTGCTTCAAAGTCCAGTGTCCTTTTGTACTATAGCATGCTATGGTATTCCCTGTGAACCTTTCCTTAGGCAAAGTTCAACTTGATTGATGGGCCCACTAAAAATTGAAAAGCAAATGTCTAGGGTATATAGATGGATAACTTTTTGTGAGTCTAAGAATTAAGCAAACACTGTAACTAAAAAAAGGTATCACAAGAACCTTTCACATACTAGCCACATGGAAGTTCTGGGTTCAATTTATAGCAGAATTACTGATTGCAATACCAAGATAAATTTAACTATCAACACATACTTTAAAACTTAGGTGAAAACAATATTCTGAAACTATAGTGTCACCACTGGATACTTATTAAAATATTGAGATAATGCTTTAAAAATAGTCCAGATGCAGGGGGGAAAAAGCCCCGAAACAAACCACAAACCAAACAAAACCCAAACCCCAGTATATTCAATTTAATGGTTAATATTTAAAAATCTCCCTCTTCTATAAATAAACTTTCTTGTTTATGCAAACATGATTGTGCTTGTTACTCTTTTCTGTTCATTAGTTTAAAGATTAGGTGAACAAATATCTGAAATATTGCCACCAATATTTCTGCTGTGGCAAAAATAATAATTTTTTGATACCACTAGTGTTTTTGTTATAAATGTAGAAGTGCTGAGATACTGGCACAATATAAACTGAAAGTATCTTAAGGTTAATATCTCTAATTTATTGTAACAAAAGCAAAAATAATCAGAAATGTTTGTGTTTTTTGCCCCCTCTTCCCTAAAAATATTGACTAATTTCTGAATTGTTGTATGAAGTGCCAGGAAATTCACCACTGAGAGAAACAATTTCCTTCGGCTTGGCTCTGCTCTGTATCCTCTATTGTAATTTCAGATTTGAGTTTTCCCTTAGGCTCTCATGACATGTTTTAAAACTCAAAGAAGAAAAACTTCAAGTAGGGAATTCAGGCTGTTTCAATTAAAATATCTGAAAATTATTATTTTTTTATTACGGATGTGATTCAAATCCTCTTCTTTTAATTTTAGTTTCTCATTTAGTGTAATCTTCCATGTGCAATACTTCACGTCTGGCCAGAGAGATTACAGAACCTCAGACTGCATATACTGGTTTGCAAAAAATAAGGTGAAGATGGTGAAGACATACTGTATATTAAATTATTTTTATATTTATTGTGTGGACTGTCACATGGACATTTTGGACAAAAGCTTTATTTTCTTCATAAAGTAAATGCAAAGTTTTGACTAAATTGCTATAAACATTCATTCATGGTGGCCTGTTACAACAGCTTTAATCTCTGATAAAGAGTTTAACATTTGACAATGAAGAAAACAGTTGAGAGCATTCAATGCATATTAGGTTTCATATTTCAGGATGAAACATGGACTTTTTTTTTTAATCAATCATGAAATAAAGATTTTCCCTTTATATAGACATAAACAATTTAACCTTTTCTATGAGAACTTTGAAAGGCAACTTTAAGAAAACGTTACATCAAGAGATTCGGTTTTTCGGGGAATAGAAATACAGATCCGTAATTAAGTTTTCCAATATCTAGAAACACACACAATCATTTCTGGGCAGACTGATGAGTTTCAGTTCAAGGAGTCAAACATTTTTGTTAAAGAGCCTTTTTTTTCCTGTTGTTTTTAAATGCAGTATTATTTTACCCCTACAGAATGCATATTTTTTTTTCCCCAAAGAATAGGAGCCTTTTTTGAGTAAGCAGTTGTTGCAGTTGTTAGAAAAGGGTTTCATGAAAATGAATGTTTTGTACTACAGCCATCCTGGTGTTCTATCAAATTCTGTCACATACTTGCCTTATAAAAAACGTTGTGACAACAGCTGTCACAAATGATGCAAGCACCTCTCAGTATTTCTTTTGTCAGTAAAAGTAACAAGTTCCTTGGTTTAGTATGCAGCTTTCAATTGGACGTCAATCTATATGACAACAATTTACATTTCCAGTGTACTGCTATTGGCATGTAACTGAATTTTGGCAGTTAGCTCTTTGATATAAGGAAAAACACATATTGCCAGAAGCTCCAAGTTTTAGAGTCTCATGAAAATCACCTCTTCTAATTTTGAAAGATCTACAAATTGATTTAACAGGCATAAATCGTTATCCTAGCCAAGGGGAACTCTGAAGAAAAAAGTGTAAGAAATCATACACAGATATAGAGTGATCAAGTAAGCATACCAAAGTGTCAGTCGAATTTTAGGTACTATGTAGTTAAAAAAAAAAAAAAAAAAACCCAACCCCCCCCCAAAAAAAACCCCAAAAAAACCCAAAGCAAAAAAACCAAAAACCCAACAAAACCCCCCCACACCCACCTCCCCTCCCTCAACAAAAAATCAAAAAAAACCCCACAGAAGAGGTTTTCAGAAGCAGTGAAATAATTAGTTCAGTTATTAGCTAATTTAACAGCATTATAGTATTCATGCAAAAATTTCCAAGTCTACACTTATCTCAGAGAGAAAAGTTCTGCAGAATTAAAAACAGTTGTTCAAAGCTAGAGAAGGCAATATCACCACTGCTACTTTGTTTTTGATGAAGTAATTCCTCAAATCACTGCAAGAACCTTCTGTTCTTTCATCAGAAATGTTGAAGTATCTTGCCTCATACTCCTTTGTGAAACACTTGTCAAGCTTCCTCATGAAAACACATAATGCTCTACTTTTCAGGTCAAAATAACCTCTATTGCTCTTCCTGCTATTTTAGTTTGACCTTAGGAAAAATTGCCTTCAGGAACTTGTCATCTGACCACTGATCTATTGTTGAAGAAAATCTCAGTAATGCAAATCTCTACCTGCATATCTCCTTCACTATATTCCCTGCTACTCCACACTGATAGAAGCAAAGACAGCAGTCTGATATTTCAGTCATAAGCTTCATATAAACAGCAAGACGAAAGAATTTTCTGGCTGGAGTAAAAGAGAAGGTTTTCATTCACTGACTTTTCCTCATTTTAGCTCTCTATAGTTTAAGAGGAGTCCTTCTGTCATCGTCTCATGCCCTCTGACTAGAGCAGAAACGTTAGAAACAATTACAAGCTTTGTTCCTCATTCTCTGTAGCCCCCACTCTGCTCGTGATCTGTGATTGCACTTGCTCACACTCTTTGGTTGGCTGTTTCTCTGTAGACTAGACCTAATGCTGTGGCAGTTCCAGTCACCACAGAAACATTAGGAAGGATGTCAAAGAGCCATTGCATTTCTCAGTAGGATATGACCAGGATGGCTCTGAGCAGTGCTCCTTTCAGAAGGAAAAGCCAGCTTGCTTTGCTCTTTTAAAAAGACAAGTCAACAAAGAACTGTGCACAGGTCAAGAGGACTGTGTGCAAAGACCTATCGCTTTCTATTATTCTAGCAAATGAAAGAGATTTTCACATAACGTAGTTGCCAATATACCTAATTACTGTATCAGAGGAAACCGAAAGGTGAGACTACCTCTATTTGCAAGCCCTTGCTATCTGGATAGTCAGATAGTATAGTAATTCAGGTTACTGTAACAAAAAAAAAAAAAAAAAAAATAAAAAGGGAACGACAGAGTGGGTTTAAAGCATGGGAAAAAAGATGTGTGATGTAAAGCTAAAAAACTGAGGTAGAAAAACTGAAAAAGAGCATAAAAGCATAAACTACCATTTTATTACAGATACTTTTTTCCTAGGAACTATAATGAGAATCCCTTTTTCCACATCTTCCAGAATGAATTAATTCAAAGTCTTCATTCTGTCTGTGTTTTAAAAATTATGAAATTGTGTTGCCACATTTCTTGAAAATTACTAACATTGGATTCTGCAGTGTGTGCTGAATATAGTTTTATAGAAAAATAAACATTGATTTAATTCCTTCCTAAGCCATGTTACATGAGCTATGTAAAAAAGACCAACCATAACTATAACTTAGTTCTGTGCTCTCACCTGGTATAGGTTATCAATAATAGTTTGATGAATTCTACAGTATGCTATCACTTACATTTCATAAGATTTAATCAAAATGAATCCAGTATAACTTGCTGCTACTAACTGTTGATCAAGAAATTAAATGAAAGAAAACAAGCTGCAAAGCCTGCTCCTCAGAAGAAAATACCAGATCGTATTTTAAAAATTGAATACGTGAATGCAGTCCTTTGAAAGACTGATGATAACATTAATCTTATTTACATCATAAATCGTGACAGCTGCACTTTCAACATCTTGTTATAGCATGGAAAAAGTAGATTTAGATTCATATTGTCTTTAATAACAGCAAAGCAGCCAACTGCTGTTTTCCATTTCTGATTTACATTTCATCATAGGTATGAGTATAGTGAAAATTCTGAGTAGCAACCCAGAGTGAGCTTTATTTAATCATCTGAGCACTGAAAAATCAAAGTAAAAGTCCTTTGTAAACTGCACTGTCACACCTGTTTATTACAGATACTTTCAAAGCGTAACCTACCGCAAGACCCCTGAAATAGGATGTTAAATATAAAGTTGTAACCTTCTTTCTTTTGATTTAAAGCAGGCTTTTGTGACTTTAGTACATTTCGTATGTGTTTTTCACCTGTCAGATAATCCAGAAACAAATCCTCACATGAAGACATGCTATAACAATCAAGATAGAAATTCTGTGAATCACAGAGATTTACGTTTATAAACTTGCTTATTATGTTTTTATTCACGCAGCTCTGAAGGCATAGTGTCAGCTTTTTATCTAGACTCTTTTCATTACTTCTCCCTGTTGGTGTTGCAGCACATGCTGTGAATGACCTCCAGAGATTCCTGAAGCTATATGCACAGAGAAAATTGAATCTGAAAGCTTTATTAGACAAGTTTGTCTTCAGCTTGTGTCTGATGTCAGCTGTATTGAAAAATAGAACTGCTTGTGAAACTGGGTCCTGACCTTGAAAAATCCCCAATCAAATGGTAACAGATTCAGTTTTGTGCCATATTGCTATTTGTTAGATGTGGTGCATGTGTTAGAACCGAAAAAGCTTCTTAATGAAAATAAGATGGAATAATCAGGCAACTTCTTTCCTGAACACAATGGGGAAACTAGATAGATGGCAATGCACACATAATAGGGCCAACTCAGGTTGGCATCTGTGAACCTGTTTCCTACAATAAGCCTGTAAAGTACAACGACTCAAAACTAAGAAAATTAAAATTATTTATGTAATCCATTATTTATTCCTTCATCCAAAAACAACCAAAAGAAAAGGTAAAGACAACAATTTATTCCTTTACTATTACACTTTATATGAGAGTGAGCAACCTTTGTTAGGCCAGTTGACTCAAGGAAGCGCCTACTCTTATTGCTCTCCACTGATCCAAGAATTCAAGATATTCTTTATGATACTTCCCTACTGCGTTGTTCCCTGTTCTTTTTCTCTCTTGCATTTTGTTTCAGTAAAACTTTTCACAGTTAAACTCAATTATGAATAATATTAAAAATGGACATTTCCTTTAGATTCTACATGCACAAGTATCAGAAATGATATATTCAGCCTCTGAATACACATATTGTTATCTTTTCAGGTGCATATAATGAAATGCACAAAGATTTTTAAGACTAACATTTGGAAATTCTAAGAAGCACAGTTCTGAGCTACAGCATATGTGTTCACTCAAGCACTGTGCAAAATATATAAACAATGACTGCTTCAGAGCACATTAGCTATGAAATACTACAGAAAAGAAAATGGTATCTCTTGTGCATTTTTGCCCAAAGCTAGTTGTTGTCATTTTGTTTCTTACATTTTTGTCATTGTCACTTGAATATCTCTTAAAAACAAATGGCTTTTTTCTTTTGAAAGAGACAGTGGGACATTACATGATGCAGCTCCAAAATCCACGGAATGACTATATTTCAACAGTTATAGTTTCAAAGATAAAGAATCCTTCATCCCTGTTGAATAATTATTAAACCAACTATTGTATCAGAGATTTAACAGGGCAGTCTTCATAATGCAGAATAGTGCTGTGCCCAATCTGTACATCTCTATCTTAGAACTAATCAATATAGAGTAACAGATCACTTAACTATGCATCCAATATGAAAGTAAAAGAAAATTCCAGATGCATAAAATACAGACACTAAACTACAGAAAGCACTTTCAGCTTCTGAGGTCACTGGATTTTAGCTTTAAACCTTATTTAATTTCACTAAGGTATGTATTTTCATATACATGCTTTTGTTTGCTGCCAATTTTCCTCAAAAACAGTCTCAGGAACTGAATATTTTTAGTAGCACCAGTACAAGTTTCTTACGTTATACCACATTCCATATGAATTTCAGCTGTACTAAGACACAGTGGTTCATATGCTCAGTAACATTAGCGATTTTTTTCAGTAACTGTTTTGTAAGATCTCATAAGCCTAGAATAAAGCAGTATTCCTAGTCCAGCTGGGGACTTGTTTCATGGAGAAATAAGAGGCCAACTAAACTTTCCTAAACAGAAGTAGACATACCTTAGGATGCACTCCTTCAACTAAAATGTCAAAGTATAAACAAACGAAATTCTGTTGTCACCAGTTTCCCCGGATTCAAAAATATAATTCTTTCAATTCCAACCTCAAAACTCAACGTATTTTAAACTCTGGTGGCGACTGCTGTGAATGTTTTTCTACACCCCAGCTGAATAGATGGGCTAATAAGTGATGAGTTCTGTTTTGGTTAAACCAGTTGGTGAGTTACTGCAGCACACAATCCTCAGGTTACAACTTGCTTCTAATGGACTCAGTTTGATACATCACTCCCTTCCCATTCTCCCTTACACATTCTAAGTCCTGAAAAACCTTCTTTCCCTGTACATGGAAGCCCAGTCTGTGGCTCCATGCCTGCAGTCTCCAACTCCTACTCCCAAAGCCAATTATACTGAAAGCACAGAACAACTTTGATTGTACGCATTCAAAGACAGACATTTAAAGCTGATGGCTAGTGTTAGGAGTTCTGGTGATACAGTATTCGTCTTCTTCAAATTTTTTATATTAAATATACAACAAGTAACGATACACATAAAGCCTTTCTGTCAAATGCATCTCTAACTCAGCTGCAATTTGGGAAAAAAACCCATTTTTTTCTTTATCTTTTTTTAGACCTGCTACAAACAATGCTCCAAAATAAGACTGATAACTTGTGAAGTTTAAAGGGACAAATTCTATCAGAAGTTATTTCACCATTGCAATGGACACACCTTCATTTCACAGTCATACATTTTTCTGTTTCACTTGAGTAACCATTTCATACAAAAAGACAAAAACTTGCATGAAATTTCAGGGGGACAATGCAACTGTACATAAAGTACTGTTCACTTAATAATAAAACTATAAGAGTACCAATACAATATACTGCTCATGGTTTTGTTAGCTATACATGTAAAATGTAAAATTAGTTCACAAAGTATTTTGAGCTGTATTCATTCACAATTACTTTTAAAGTTTCACTAACTTCAAGTATAGCATAACTGAAAATAAATACATAAGCTTGTTTAAGAAACTGTATTTCCAAGTACAGTTCTAAGTGAAAGCAACAAAGTTTCCCTTAACATCTTACTTGAATGAAGGTAAATAATGGAAAATACTTTCCTGAGGAACAAAGTCAGAAACACCTCCTACCCCACAATGTATTTACATGGGTCTACAAAGCACTATATATCTTTACCTAAAACTTATTAAGTAAATACAGTGGTAGCACTTCAGTACAAAAGAAGTCATATGAATACTGATAACACTATTAAAATCTGTCCCTCCTGTAAAAGCACATTCCAAAACTGCATTTTTCTCTGCTTAAAATGTTTTCAAACTGCTGGCTAAGCAATGCATCAAGGTATTTGGATAGAGACATTCACAGAATTTCATGTTATCATGTCAAATACAGATAGCAAGTGTGATTTCCTTCCTGAATCATCTTGTCTTGGAAGTCAATCTTTGCTAAGGTTTTAGACATACCCTTCAGCTAAGCACATTTTCTGAGCTGGAAAAGTAGTTCTTGTTCATTATGCCCGAGGGCACACTGGACTGGAAGGATATTAAGGACTTTTTTTTAGTGCTTCTCCTGCTGAAGAAACTATAATACACAGACCTAGAAATAATTATAAACAGGGTCCTTTACCTCTGTCACAGCCACCAGATGGTATATTTCTGTAAGACCCTCTGGCTGAGATCTTGTAGCCTTACTGGACCAAATGATACCCGACAGTGCAGTAGAGGTTAGCCACTTACATCTTCATTCCCTGGCCTCAAACACAGACATCAACATTATTAAATTCTGGTGCCCACAAAAGTCCCTATAGAATCAGGAAGTGAATAATTATCAGCAGGAGACACTGCCCTTGCTTCATAACTAAACACAGAAATACTTTAGTAGCATGTACCGCTTTCTATCCTTGCAGAAACCTGCTGCCTCAGCCTGGAGAAAAGAAAGCTCAGGGGGATCACATCCACGTGTGTAAATATCTGATTGGTGGAGTAAAGAAGACAGAGCCACAGAGCCAGACTCTTTTCAGTGATGTCCAGTGACAGGATGAGAGACACCATGCAAAAACTGAAATACTAGAAATCCTCCTTAAATACAAGAAGAAATTTATTTATTTATTTATTTACTGTGAGAGTGGTTCAACACTGCAACAAGTTGCCTGGAGAGGTTATGGAGTCTTCGTCCTTGGAGAAGATATTCAAAATCTGACTGGATATCACCCTGAGCAATGTGCATTAATTGACTGTGCTTTGAACAAGAGGAATAGATGTATCCCCAGGTCGCTTCTGAACTCTACAGTTCTGTGGCGATACATCTATAATGATATGATTGCAGTAAACTGACTCAAATAAAGAAAAATTATGAATTAGTGCTATAAGCGCAGGTTCAAATTTTAAGTGCTCTTGTCAAAAGAAAGGAAATCAATCTTATTTCCTGCTTAATCCTTTACAGAACATCAGCCCTTTCATTTTCTGCGTGTATAATTCCATCTGCTGAGTCTCAGAAATGTTAATAGTCAGAGCCTACATGTTGAATTAAGGTAAATGAGTGATTTTGCAATTCTTCAGGTAAATATAGTAAACTATTGCACTACTACTCTGTCTTCTCTCTCTTGTTCCATTATTACCATTTCCAAACACACAACTCACCAGCACTCCCTCCCCCTGGAATCTGACATAACCTGCTGATGTACAAGACTGACACAGCAAGTTTAGTGACACAGCACAGCAAAAAATGATTATGCATCTCCTTCAGTTCCCTTATGTCATTATATGAATTTCTATATCATGCCTTAGAAAAAAACACCTGTAAAGCAAGGATACTGCTTTAGTACAAGTTTGTGGTTTTTTTGTTAAAAAAACACACAAAACAAACTAGTGGTATATACTCCTTTTTAGAAAACGGAAATGTTTACCACTGGAACCACAGCAGTTCTAAACAACTAAAACTATACGACTGTCCCTCCTTAGTAAGATTCAACACATCATAAGGAAGACATCTGCTTTGCTTGAATTGGTAAATGCTATTCTGACAGAAGTTGGACTGTCTTCTGGTACCGAATATTCTGGATTCTGTCTATATGGTGTAATTATTTACCTCTTCGTAAACAGATTTTTCTGCTTTACTGTCCTAGAAAGTGACTAGTAGAAGGTAGAGAATTCTCCAATTTCAGCTTGTCTTGTATGCTAACAATTAAAACATGTTAAAAGCAAGAGGGATCAACATCCTAAAAGTAATCAAATCCCAGGTAACTACTGCAGCTGTATCATAGCCAGAGTTACAGGCAATCTGATGGGGGGAGGACAAGGGAAGAATTTCTTTCTGCTCCCACATCTGATGAGCAGCTTTCCAAATTCTGCAGGTGAGTAACATTCTTCATCCAAGCAATCAAGATAGTTCAATATTAAGTAAAGAATCGTAGAGACTTTAGAAACTCAGATTTAACCCGGTGCTTCCATTATGTATTTCTTTTCCACCCATGCTTAATCAGAACATTTCAAAAGAAAGCAGTGGGAAATAAAATCCATTTATCAAGGAGATAAAAATGAGTTAGTAATCCTTGTGGGGAACCAGCAGGTGCAAAGAGATATGAGAAGAATCCAATATAAATATTGTCCAAATAATTTAAATTAAATGGAGATCAAGTCTCTTGTTATGGATTCATGAGGACAACCAGAGATGTACATCACAGATTTAATGTTTAACTGCAGAGTTACTCTTGCCATGTTGTCACACAACTTTTTGTATCAATAGACAAGCTTTGTTTTGAAACTGTTTCAGTTCATTGCCCTATCATAAAAAGTAATTTCAGAATTTCCAGAATTTGATGAACTTATATCTGCTTTACCTACAACATTACTATCTTTTAATGTAAATAATTCTTCTCCCTTCATACTACCTCCTCCATAAACATATGTAGAAAGTAAAATTCTCATCTTATCTCTTCATAGAAAAAAGAAACAAGACTTAAAAACAGTAATAATTTGAAAAGCATGCTGCAGTCTTTTCATGAAATCCGTAATCTAATTTGTCTTCTGGGGTACACTGCACAAAATAGAAAGGAAATGATAAAAAAAAACGAGTTGAATGTCATACTAACATTTAAATTTATCACTATAATTTAGCATATAAACCTCCTGTTTGCAAGCTAAAGCTGAAATCTGTAAGGATGCAGAGTAAATTTAGACAGTCTCCAGCCATTTTAACTGTGTGATTCGTAATTAATTTGAAAAGATGTATATACTGAAACACTTACAGACACCTGAAGAGAGAACGCCAAATGCTCCTAAGGCTGGCTTTTCCTTTAGTTGCTGAATTAAGTGGTTTATTGCCTTCCAGTCAGCATTCAAGTCTTCCAATTTTTTCTGGAATAGCAAATAACAGTATGTTAAATTTATAATACAGAAATTAATGTAAATAAGTGTAAGATAAATTAAACTTCTTTTTTTCCCTCTACCTGGTGGAATCCCTGAATTAAAAACAAAACAAAACACCAAAAAAAACCCCAAACCAACAGAAAGGTAGAAACAACAATTAATTTTCACAGGTGGAGGAAGAGAGAGGGTTGAGTAAAAACCTTCCCAGTCGGGCTCCAAAGAGCTTCATGATGTCAGGGTCCTGAAAGCATCTTTCCTTCTCAAAGTTTGCCTGCTGAAGCTCAGACCCAACTTAGAGTCTAGCACAGTTGCCTGACCCTGACCACAGATTGACTTCCTGGACCAACCACAGACCATTCCCATCCCCATGCCCCTGCCCAGCCACCTGGGGCTGTGATTGACCCTGGTTCCCCTCACCAGGCCTGATCCTAACCCCAGCCAGGGGCAACCCCCTAGCGTGCCCTGCTTCTTGGCTGAGGGCAGCAGGAGGAACCTTGGCTGGTGAGATCCTCTTCTGCTGCTCAGTTGGGGGTCCCCACCACTGCCAGCTCCCAGGGAACATTGGCCTGCCCTGCTCCCTGGTCAACATGCCTGTACACCTTTTTAGCTAACACAAGATGACTTTTTGTTTAACATACTGTAGAGAGGTGACTGTAGAAGGCACTAAGATGCTCATTTTGTAAATTAAAATAGAGTGGTGAATTATGTATTAAAAGCCACTTGTCAATATAACCTCTGCAATTTGTAATCTCAAATGCAGAACACATTCTTCCACCTATTTTAAAAAAAAAAAAAAAAAAAAAAAAGTAAAAAAGTCTTAGGAGTCTTCAGGGAATCACAAACTTCAGTGTGCCTGCATGCAGTCCTGACTGACAATGACTAAAGTGCTACTTTCAAACAAAACCTAAGGGAACGTCTGGAGTGTGAATTGCATCAGTCCTCGGATAACCCATAGAGGCATTTAAACTTGAAACTGTTGTTTCTACCCCTCTTTCTTCCTTGCTTTAAGGACCATAAAGAAGTCTGGAGCATTGCTAATTCTATCCTAGCTTCTCTAAACTCTTAAAATGAAGACCATATTTTTTTTTTTAAAACTGCTCCCTGATTGCTACAAAAAACAGTAGAGCGTACCAATGCCACTCAGGAATGCTTTTAGTATTCTTGTCTCCAATACACAACTAGATATATAATCTAAATCACAATCCAGCCGTGGTGGAAATAGGATGCCTATTAAGAAAGGTACTTTGATTATCTAGAGTCTAAGATGACAGTGGTCAATATGAGAGGTATAGGGAACAATACTCATTAAATGCAGTGTGTGTGCACACACCAACACTGAGGTAGCACGATTTTATGTTCTGATGTATCAGGGGAGCATTGCTAGAATTTGCCTTAAGCTTTGCCATAAGTACTCTAAACTTGCACAGTTCTTTTATATCTGTCACCAATGGAGGCCAGAATATTACCTGATATAAACTCTGGACAGTTTTTTGTGGAATTGCTTTTTGTAGGGCAGGAGAGAGAGGATACAATTCTGCATCAGGGAATAAACCAACTTTTTATCTTTAAGAGCAGCTTAAAAACTGCATTAAAAATAAAATCAAAAGTCAGGAATATCAGACATTCTCCTTGATAATAGGCTATGAGGACTAGGCAAGAAAAAGCAATCAGGTATACCTGATAAATGCAATTTGTCATATGAAAATTCACAATCATACGTATGTTTTATTTCTGTGTGGATTATGGTTACACAGAAACACATACTTTGGATACGTTTCATGGCAGATTTTAAAGGTTTTTTTGTTTGGTTGGTTTTTTTCCCTGCTGTTGTAACCCAAGAATCTACCTTCCAGAGCTTAAAAGGCAAAAGACTGCTCCAATATCTATTAATTCAATAGTAGCAGGGAGTGCAAAGAGCCCTTAAAAACAAAAGCTGGAGAGATTGCACTATCAAAGTTTGGCTTCGTTTAACAGTATAGTCACAGTAACTCAGGAAGGAGATACAGATGTTATAAATATAATATTGCTCCTCACTATGAGTAGCTCCTCAATCATTCATGTGGATGTGAGCCAGGGATTTCTTTCAAGCAATGACAAAACAGAAAACATGCTCACCACAGACATTAGAGAGGGTTGTCTGAGGCAACATCTATGCCGCTAAGAAGAGAGTAGCTAGTTCAAACTCTTCTATCAGAATTACAGTATGATCCAGTCTTGCATCTGCCATAAATTAGCATGCACGCATTAAAATGTTAACTTCTTTGAGCACAACAATTTTGCTGTAATTGCAACTCTAGGGCTTTGGTGACAAGTAGGAACATCAAAATATGTTGCATTGAGGAATGCTTTTATTGATTTATTGATTTTCTTTAAATGTCAGCACCAGTGCAATTTAAGTGAGGTTAACATTTATACATGAACTAATCTCATTGGCAGCACTAAAACTAGATAGGAGTACTTGGCAATAAATGATGTAGTCTTTTAAATGCAAGACTGAGGACAATGAAAATCAGTTCCTCACTGCTTATTCTCCCACCCAACATGGGAACGAAGACATTGAGTCCTGTGACAAGGGAACTACAGCTCTTCTACTGCCACAGAAATCTCTGCCTGAATAAACTCTTCTGTTTAAGTGCTGTTAACCACGAGACTGGGACTTACGTTCCTTCTATTGCGACTGTCACCAGCAGTAACCTCTCCCTCCCCCACCTGCAAAAGCTTTACGGAAACGCATTTCAAAAGCATGAAATCCATTTTATAAAAGTGAATAGGTCTGATTATTAAAGTGCTAGTGCTTAAAGGATCATGTCTCATCTTATTCTTGACTCTTGAATCAGCATATTACTAAGATTTCATTTGCCACCAGAAATATTTTTACAGTGCTGCATTGCAAAATTCCAATATCAGCACTTTTAGTACGCTTAGTGAAGGTGTGAAAATATACTTATTTCAGTGACACAACTATGAGACAAGATTAAGTATGTGTCAATATAAATCCATGTGATTTAATACAATCCAAACACTATAATGAGAATGTATTCTAAAGGTTGTACAGGTAAACAGCTAAATATTAGAAAATGCCAGAATAACATCAATTATGAACATCAATTCAGATACAATACACAAAATTGCACCAATATCTTTAATTCTGACACATACTCCTTTCCAGTACAGGAGGGGCTTGCGGTGTAAATGAGTCTATAGGACTTCTACTTCATTTATTGAAAAGAATGGGAAGATTCGTGGTGAATTAAGGAAATCTGAGAGAAAAAATGAAAGCTAAGACAAAGGTGCCTCAGAGTACTAAACTATCTACAAAGTTATTAAGCAAGGCAATGTAAGTAATTAACGCTTTTAAAGAGGCCATGTAATTTCATCTTTTTTTCTATACCACAAACTAAGCAAGGAGTGTGAGTCAAAGTATTGATTGCTGCTAGCAGTGTGAGTGCTATCCAGATCCTATACTGAATTAGGCAGGGTTCAACCTAGACAAAGGCCACCACAGCAGCATTAATTAAAGAATTTTGTAAAATTTTGAGTACTTAACATTGCAACCTTCCTAAATATCTTCTCAAAAACACCTTAATCTGAGTACAAATTATTTCTGCTTCCACAAAATATCTTTTGTGTGGAAAATGATTTTGGCATTTGCTGAAAAGTTTATATTGGAACATATTTAGTAGCAGACAGTGCTGGAAGTTACTCACGAAGAACGATGACAAGACACCAACTCAGTATAAATCAGTGCAAACTTAAGGAAACCTGCATCATCAAGAAAGCAATTCAACAGTCCTGACAGTTGCACTAACATATATTCACTTTTATGACTTACTGTACAAGACAGGCAGTGAACAACAGATTAACTTCACAGGTCATTCAATTAACTGAACTACAGAATGTAATTTAAAAAAGTAAAATGCAATTAAAGAGGGACTAGAAATTAAATACTACCACTCCACAAGTAGCTACTAATTTCCTCACAGACATATCTTATAATATCATTGCCAAAACTACAACTCAAGGAACATCATAATCTTTATTTAATATTACAAATATTAAAATAATATTTATTTATAATTATTATATATTAAATACATAATATTTATTTATTTAAATAAATTTGGCAGAAATTGGCCATTTTCAATGTCTTTGATGTGAATACTTAAACAGACACAGACATACTTTTTTCTATGTCAGAAGTTTGGCATCAAGAGAATAATTTCATATCAGTTATACTTCTATCAGTGATACGTAAACCAAGTACCGCTCCTTCTTGAAAATGCCAGCTTTCATTCTGCAAATATGCAATTACAAAAATCAAGCAAGCCAAAACCTCTATTTTTTTGTTGTTTCAGTTGTTTTGCTTGTTAAAATATGGAGTAAGAACCCTTAAGACTGCAGCTGAAGTTATATGAAATGAGTAAATGCAGTTATTGCAGAGTGATTTTTGGTCCATCATCCCTTCAGAGTGTAGATGACATATGTCAGTTCCCAACAAGAATAGTGCTGTATTAGCCAAGAAAAATGGCCATCAGGGTCAAGAGCTTTGTTTCTGTCTACCCTCATTAGCACGCTACTTTTAAGAAGTCACCCTGAGTTCAGCTCTTTCAGTATTTTATTACGAAATGATCATTAAAAAAAGAAAAGCATAGATACCAAAGGGGAAAATAACTCTTAAGGATTTCTGTTCAGGAAAGAAGAAAAGAAACCAAATTATTCTTAAATAAGTATTAATTTCTAAAGTGGACATAAGTGTATTCATATGCTCCTGTGAATGGAGATTTACTGGTGAGATTTATAAGTAATTTAGAGGAAATATTGGAGAAAAAATAGTACTCCAAGTATAGTGACTAAGTAGAGATGGAAAAAACACGAAATTCACTGTAGAGGTCACCTACAGACATCCTAAAATCTTTTCCTGTTAAATGACGGTATGGAGTGCTGTAGGTTTGGAAAAGCTCTAAATACAAGGACAAAGTTTACTGTCTCTGTCCAGTCAGAAACAGTTGCAATAGATACTTAGTCTAATCAATAAGCCACTATTACAGTTTCTGGGAAGTCTTAATCATCACATTCACGGACACTTCGTTAGCAGTTATAATCCAGAAGTCAGATCAAGCTCTGGTTGATATGGTAGTGACCTTACTAGTTGGGTCTCCCACTCCAAAAGCAACTGAACCACATATGGGAGGCTGCTTCCTGGTGATTTTCTGCTTCAAGATTTTACAGGATAGTAAATGATACTCTAGTCTCAATGAAGGTCTACATATTCTTTAGGAAACTGAGTGCAAATTATCCGCTTCCAACAAATTTCTATGCCAGGGAAAAGGATTCTATAGCACTTTTCTAGAAGAGACGTGTTGGGAGGCATTAACCTTCTTAACAATGTATTCTCTGCTCCAAAACATAAACAAGTCATTCTTGTGATTCTGTGTGATTCTACATTGATTTTGGCACAGAAACTGAATGTGAAAGTGCTATATTGCCATGTCATCTTTCCTCCACAATGGAAAAATTTTAAAGCAAAGGGTCCTCTTTGAGATTTGACTCTTACCTTTTCTAGAAAATACGTTCATTTTTTAAATTGACAAAATTTCTGAAAGCAAAATTGAAAATAAGGGAGTTTAAAAACATGTTATGTGATGCCATTAATTAGGGACCAAAAATTATATTTGCTTTCAACGCAGATTACTCTTGAATAGGTAGAACAACCTTAATTGACAAAAAGGATATTCCCATCACAACATGTAAAAATTTTCTAGCTAGGAACATTCCATTCTTCCTGGCTATGCTGTCACAGAACAGAACAAATGCCATTTGCCAAGTTCTTTCATTGATTTTAAACAGAGCACATCAAGGACAAGTGTACAACAGGGGAAGCATAACCCATTACACAGTAATGGATATTGCTAAAGGTTGCTTCATTACCTTTACTGGATGAGTGGTTGGTTTTTCCTTATATAAATGACACCCTTTAGACAAAACCTCTTCCACATTCGGCTGTTTAGCCTGCACTGCTGCTTCAGTTTCCTGAAAAATAAAAATACATGCAGTGTAGATTAACTGTAACATAAGCAATAATACTGAAAAATCCTAAAGTTCCATTGGAGGCTGTAAACCACCAGTAGACTATTTTCTGCTCAGGACTGGGTTTCTGGGAAAACTTATGGGTAGTAGCAGCTAAGGACAAAGAAGGTCACCAGAGAAAACAAAAGCAAAGAGGGATGGAAAAGAGTAATGCTAACAAAATAAACAGCAATAAGTCCCTTCGTCCTGAAGGTTTCAATAAAATGATTACAAAATTAACACAAATACATACTAGGTAAGACAGGCATGAGAAATCTCATTTAAACAGCTCTGTCCTTTTGTCTGTTTTACATTACCAGCAGATTAAAAGTGCACTGGTAAACATTTTGCTCCTTCAGTACATGGCTTTAAAACCTTATCATGAGAAGCAACAATAATACTGCATTTAGGAAGATTAAAAATATTAATAGAAAACTACTATTACTAGTAGTAAACTAGTACTTATCTAGTAAAACCCCAAATCAAAACCAACAATCCCAGAGTTATCTGAGCTATTAAAATTAACTGGTTGGTTTGGTTTTGTTTTCCTCTCTCCACTCTTCTTCCACCTATTTAATGGCTTGATTACCTTGTCCTAACCAATCCTGCAGACTATCCAATGACTCTGCAACTGGATTTTCTGTCAACAATTTCAGTTATGGTAAGCATGACAGCAGACAAGACTGTGTGCCAGGCTTGTCACTATTTGATCTGACACATCATTTCATTGGCAGAAATCTGCTATTCTTTGCTCTGCAATAAACTTTTTGAATCTGTGTCATTAGACATTAGCCTCAGAAAGGGGACATTTTGCTCCTCTGTTTCAGCTTAACATAGAAAAACATGTCTACACTGCTGCCTTGCTGCCTATAATTTTACTTGCAAAAGTTTATGGACAACCAGTAAAAACAAAGTGGTGACAAATTCACTATCATCTCCCGTTTTCCTTTTCAAATATTATTTATCAATATCAAATCAACTGAATTAAAGCTTGTCTGATTTCTTGCAACAATATTTGAAACATGCTTGCATTTAATTGCTTTTTATTGCATGTTTCATTATTAATGAGATATAACTGTGAGGGTTCATAGAGAACGAGCACCGAAAAGCAATGCGCAGCCAGATTGGTATACTGGGGAGTGGGAGTTTATCAACCTGTTGATCAAACCTTCATTAGAGTCCTATTTCCTTTCTGTTTCAATACTAGGTTAGCTTTCTACTTCCCTACTCTCCATATAAAGAAAAATAATCATCAAGAAGTGCTAATGAAAAAGATAATTTTCTGCTTATCTTGATGAAAAATAAGCACTTTGATATTTGTTTGTTTTAGTTTTTTGTTTTTTTAAAACTAAGCCATCTGCAGTATTTTGCCAATATACTGCACCAGTACAGGTTGGGGGCTGTTCTGCTGGAGAAAAAGACTGGGAGTCCTGGTGGACAACAGAATGACCATGAGCCAGCAATGTGCCCTCATGGCCGAGAAGGCCAATGGCATCCTGGGGTGCATCAGGAAGAGTATGACCAGCAGGTCAAGGGAGGTCATCCTGCCCCTCTACTCTGCCCTGGTGAGGCCCCATCTGGAGTACCGTGTCCACTTCTGGGCTCCCCAGGTCAAGAAAGACAGGAAACTGCTGGAGAGGGTACAGCAGAGGACCACAAAAATGATTAGGGACCTGGAGCATCCCTCTTATGAGGAAAGGCTGAGGGACTTGGGTCTTTTTAGTTTGAAGAAGAGAAGTTTGAAGGGGAATCCGATCAATGCTTAGGGTGTCAAGAGGATGGGACCAGTCTTTTTTCAGTGGTGCCCAGTGACAAGATAAGAGGAAATGGGAACAAACTTGTACATAAGAAGTTCCACCTAAATATGAGGAGGAACTTCATCACCTTGAGGGTGGCAGAGCACTGGAACAGGCTGCCCAGGGGGGTGGTGGAGTCTCAATCTCTGGAGATGTTCAAAATCTGCCTGGACAAGTTCCTGTGCAACCTGCTCTAGGTAGACCCACTCTGGTAGGGGGGTTGGACTTGACGATCTCCAGAGGTCCCTTCCAGCCCCATATCATTCTGTGATTCTATAATATTTTGTGTTGTGTTATTCTGCCCATCTCAAATCCTTACTTCATAACAGCAACAAGTATCATTAAGTATTCCATAGCAGGAAAACCATATTAACTATCAAGATCACTACTGGTGCACCTATAACTGAGGGCTCAACCTGCAGCATGCATGTGGATCTCTCAATCTTCCCCACTCACTGGACTTTGGTTTCCACTGTGAACTGGGCTGGAAGCACACAAGCCGGGTTTTTTTTTTCAGCCTGTAACCAGCATGGAGGGCACTCTCTAGGAGAACACCTAACACAGTCCCAGGCCCTGAAGGCACCCCCCAAGCCCTGCCTGCCCTTGCCCTTCCCCTTGGGGCTCCCTTCAACTTCCCCACATCAGGCCCCCAGGGCCATCGGCCCATGTCTCACCAACTCCACAGTGGGGCTGGTCTCCAGCTCTCCACAGCCCTGCCTGGCCACGGCCCCTGCCAAGCTGGGCCCACGTCCCATCCCCAGGGAGGTGCCTGATGCCCGGAGCTGTCCTGGTGGCCCCAGCTGCCCTGCTCCTGGCTGGGCAGCAGGATGGGCCCAAGCTGCCACACCCTGCCCAGAAGGCCCCTCAGGGGGAACCTACCAATGGCGCTGGCCCACAGGCAGCTGGCCCTGCAGGGCCCTCTCAGCTGTAACAAAGAGGAAGCCAACTAAAGCACTTACTGGTCCCTCCCATCACCTTCACCACTTCCCCTTCATGTTTTTTGGACTTGAGGGCTCTCTTAAGCTTTGTCATGTATTTTAATCTGACTAGGTTTGGAGTAACAGCCGTTAACAGTAATAGTCAAGTTCCACCACCAGGAACTGAAAATTCAAACCCAGAAGAACCTGGCTAGGAAAGGTACTCCAGACCAATTAAAAGGACTATTCATGACCGGATTTACTACTCAGCTACTACTATTATTCCTGTGGCTGTAACTAAGTTTGGCTGCTCAGTTTTTATTGGTACTCTACCTTCTCTATTGAAATTTGAATCATGATTTACCATATACACACATATAAATAGGCTAATTTTCCTTTTAAAATTCAGAGAAAAAGAAAAAAAAGCAAAATGAATGACTGATGTTACCATGCAACTTCACAGTCTGCAGAAAAGAAGAAAACATTTAAAAATCCTTTTCATTGTCATTATTTCATGCTAATACTTGTATACACAACACATAAAAACTAAGATATCCCATTTCTACACATTATATAAGCATTATTCTTTATGGATTCAAAAGGTATTTGTTCTTTATGGATAGAATACAGGTGTAATTTTCCATAGCCAGGTAACAGAAACATAATGTATTTAGCTGTTAAATCACCAATTCCTTCTGCTCTACAATTCTCTGGATTTATATGAACTAATCTTGTGTTGTCTGATCTTTCAAAATCAATGGCCTTGACCTAAACAAAAATGGTCTGTGCAACTCTATCCAATACAGCATGACACTTCATTTGAGATTTATGTGGAAATAAGAATAGAGATAAGAGTCCACAGGAAAAAGAGGTTGCCAGTATCTTGTCATTCATTTGGACCCTGCTGAAACTAATAGGTATCTTATTTGTTACAGCAGCAACTCTTTTTAGATTGTCGCACATTGATTCCAACATCATCTGAAAGCATCACAAAATTATTTTAAATAAGTGCACACCTGACATTAGTCACTGCAGTAACTTTGAGCTCTTTTCCCAATTCTCTGCCTAATGGGATAGCCCCTTGATGAATTCTGTCCAGTGAGCAAGTTTCCAGCAATTTCAAATCCATTTGCTAGGTGACGCCCTATTAATATGGGTCAACAGGCAAGAGAGTAGTTTCAGGATATTGCTCCATCATTCAGTTCCCAAAGAGAACAAAAGGGTAATGACCGTAACATGGCCTCCAATGGTTTGCTTGCAACAAAGAGACTGCAGTTATTATCTAGCCTGTGCAGCATCCAGGAGAACAGCATACCCCCAGAGCAAGGCCTGACATCTGCTCTTGATCACACAGGCCAATACTAAAGCTAATAGGACTCCTCCATGCTCGTGTCCCAACAGTTTTTAGAGAATACAAAAGCCATTATTTTTTAGAAGTCTTGACTGAAGATCATGGACTCCTCTGCCACACTCACTTTGCTTGCTGTGGGAGGAGGCCTGTAGGGTGGATACAGCACTGTCTCCAGGAGACAGAGCTGACTACTGGAATCACACGATTTATGAACCGCCTGTGAAAGGAATCGTAATGCTACTTCTGGGCCGGGTGATGAATATGCTAATTAAACTTTTCACACATATGGCAAGTTAAAATACATTATCATTGGAAGCTGCTGTTTCTCAAACATGTATAAACAGCAAGAATCAGACAGGCCACCTTTTTTCCCCATGATGTACCATCTATGAATTTTCAGTGGTGTTAAAACAGTGCATCCGAACTGATGAAAGCCCACTGCTGAATAAGCCACATTGACTTCTGCATTTCCAAAAACATGTCAGTTCAACCTGCTGAGCAAATTTACAGGCTGCAAAAGTGGCAGGGGCTTGTGTGCAGTCCCATCTGGACTAGGAAAGTCTGTTGATATAGCTTAGAACTTAGAAAATTCATACTCCCTAGCTGAAACCAATATATTGACTAAACCTCTGGTGTGTATGCCAATGGAAGAGAAAGTTTGATGGCTTGGCATATGTTATTTCAAGAGATGGTAACTCTCCTAGCAGACATGGACAGGCTGTTTTGACATATGCTGCATGTATACTAGGAGGCCCAGAGTACTATCTATAAAACTATCTGCATCATTTCAGACTGTGTCTTTCTCTATATTAAGAATCACAAGCACTGATTAACCTTCTCTGGTAACACTGGTAAAACTTTTGGGATAAATTTCCCAAAGAGATTATCTCCATGGGGCATTTTCTGCAGGGACAGTAGGGGAAGCTCAGGGTGATTAAACCTGTGTCTTCATGGTGAAGTGCAATGCAAAAATGGAAACTTAATTACAACTTTCAAATAAAAAATATAAATTTGAAACTAATATGTGGGTTGTTTTAGAAGTCATGACTTCTTTTTAACAAGATGGTACATTAAATGAAGATTAAAGAAGAAAATTTATTCACAGGAAAAGAGCAGTAAGCTATTTCTCTTCACTTTACTGATCGAGACAAAGCAGTGATATTTAACAAGCACATACACTTAATTTGAAATCTAGAATAATTTGGAGGCATTACATTTCAAAAATATTTTTTTGAAATAATCAGATATAAATCCCCAATTATATTTAACTAGACAACATAAAATTACATTTAATTATTGTTTTTCTCATCATTTAGATGAGGGAGAGTGTAACTTGTAACCAGAATTCTCTGAGGTGGATTTTCATATTTGTTCACACGAGAAGCTCCAGCAAGGCTCACTGAAATATTCACACCTATCTTACAGGTTATTATTACAGGTATATTAGGGAAAAAAAGCTATAAATAAATGGTGAGATTTCAAGTGCCTCATTTTTTCTTCACAAGTAAAGAAAGTGGATAGAAAAGCTAATATATTCCCATCTTCATGAATTTTTGTGCTAAATAAGGGACTCAATTTATTCTTTTGCTTTTCTTTTGGCTTTGCACATCCCATTCATGGAGGTGACTAACAAGCTGAACCACCACAAAGAGGAATGGTCAGAGTAGACTTAATTAAAGCACATCAAAGTTCAGCTACACCACAGCAAGCATCAGATCATGACAGCAGGTCAGACAGTAAAGTCAATGGCATTCTTGGTATTCACTTTAGATATGTATACAATACTATTAGAATACATCCAAGACAATGCTATAACAGTTCTGTGGCCATATTGAGGTGGGACCTAATCCACTGGGGGGAAAAGTGCAGTTGCCAGTATTTAAGCTTCTTGAATAAAGACTAATCAATCTTGATAAAATCCAACGAGAGACAAGCTTGTACCTCTGGTCTTTTCTACATAACAGATGAAAAGGTTTGATAACTTCCTGAATATTTTACTTATCTCTATATAAAAAGAAAATGCTCTGTGAACTATTAAGTTACAGAATGTAGCTTCTCCTTCCTGTTTTAGGGTTTTCTAAAAAAAAAAAAAAAAAAATTACAAGTAATTCAATTTAAAGACCATTCCATTAATGGCCTAAGTAGAAGCTTAGTGTAAAACCGCTTTATAACTAAAAATATTCTGTAACTAGTGGACAAGAAATTTTATGCACCTGCCTCTAAAAGTGCCATTTTAATGAGTAAATAAAATAACCATTGCTTCCTCCATTACCTTAATTGACTCTTCTTTTAGATGTGTGAGACCCAAAGTATGATCCCAAAGCAGTGTTAGAAACTATCAAAATGAGGAAAAGAATATTGTGAGACTCCTTCAACTTTTTAAAATAAAGTGTCTTAAGCAGACACTGTGTCTATTAAGACTTGGTGGTGTTTTCCATCGGTCCACTCCCTGCAATATCTCTTATTTCTTGTATTTGAAAAGAAAAAAAAAAAAAAGAAAAAAAAAGAAAAAGAAAAAGGAAATCCTCTGTAATGAAATTGAACTAAGAAGGTCCCAAAACTTAAACCATGCAAACAAAACACCTGAAATAGCAATCCCCACCACTTTACAGAGTGAAAGGATATTTTTTTCCAAAGCACATTTTCCTGCTGGCTATCAGAAATTTGTGAGCTTCCTTTTTACATCTAGAGGAGACAAAATACAGTAATCTTTTCCCCACACAGAGAAATCAGTATCTATCCATTGCAGCTGTCAGTCCTGAAAAGGAAATTTCCTGGAGGTACTAAAGATAGATGAAATTATTAGCTGTAAAGACATGACCTGCAGATACGGCATATGAAAAGAATTTGGCTGTGGTGGTCATATACCGATAAAGCACAGTTAATCACCCAGTTGGACCGTGAAAAGACCCAGTAAGGATTCTTTAAGACTGGATTCAGAACATTTTATTTTGAGGCTGGATAGGACACAGGATGAAACAGCTGCTTCTGTTCCACCTAGACTGCAGATCCTGCCTTAGTTCCAGTACATAACATAAAAGAGGCAATAACAAACCCAGGAGAACTGACACAGAAGGAGGAAACTTGGCAGAAAAACATAATGAAAAATTCTTACAAGAAAATAAGGGAAATCCCAATAATTTTAAAAGCTCTCTCTTAATTATGTGCTCTTTTAGATGCTGAAGGATGGCAGCTTAAGAGGAAAAAAAGTTACTTAGAAGATAGGGATTACCACCATAAACATTTTGGTTGGCAACTGAAATGTGGTCATAATTATAAAAGTATTGAGTCATAATTTTTTTTTTTTATTTTAATTGTAAGCAGCTAAGAAAGAAATCAGAATTTCTTCTCTCTCATAAATAATGACAGTTATATCCAATAAACCAAATTAAGAATCATTTAACTTGGGAGGGAGGCATTAATATTTTTTTTTCTGCCTAATTCTTTGTTGCTTCTTTACTTTCTCTTAGGTCAGGGTTTACATGCAAATTTTTCTCCTCTTTTCAAGTTTAGTAAATAAAGGATTATTTTCTGATGAGTTTCTGGCTACAAAAGTAAATTAGAAATGAATCAAAATCTATTACTGTTCTAACATTGTTTTGTTGATTGTAACATGTTCTCAGATATGCCCATCTTCTGGTATGATTCTTTGATACATCATTTAAAAGGAATATTTGTGAAGATATGTTTCTACAGTTTGTCTTCCAACAGATACAGTGGCATATATATTACTGGAAGATATTGTGAAGACTGCTCCCAGTATGTTGTTTCAGCTGAAGAAGCAGGGGTAGATTTCAATAAATGAAATTCACCTTCCTATAGTTTGGAAAATATGCAGTTTACTCCTTTCCAGGTTTGCAACTGTGAATGATTAAGTTATATTCACATGCTGGGTGGTGGCACTCAAACAGTGAGAACATAGAAAACTGTATTTTCTGAATATGAGAGGAAATATGCTATCTCTGAAAGCCTAACAACACTGAAGCAAGCTATAGTTTTGGTATTGGCTTCACTAGAGACTTGGTAAACTGCTCTGTCATTTCTGTAAGTTCCCTCCTATATTTATTTGCTCATTTATATTAACCACACTTTTCTTTGGGACTCTGAACAGTATCCGAGCTGTTATTAATAGTATAAATAGGAAACCAAAAAACAAAGCTGAGGTACAAGCTCACTAACTTCCAAGTAACCCACCCCACACCTTACACTTTCAAGAACAAAATCACATCTTAATTTACTAGTCATCCATTATTTCCTAGAGAAAGACTACCACACATCAAATACTTGATCACCTTTCAAAAAATCTTTCCTTCCCAAAGGCACAATGCAGTACATTCCTAAGGCTGAAAAGTCTATTACAAATTAAACAATTTACAAGGATTACTCATTGAGAAAGTTTTGCCACATTTTCACAATCCATTTGCAGCTAACATAGTATAATATTCTTGCACTTGGAATACAGGTCTGGATACAGACTATTTAAAATCTAAGTGCTCAGAGCTCACAAAGAAAACAGGTTGCTCCTCAAAGTCCCATAAAAAGATTTCTGGAAAGAGCGATAATTGATTTATGCATAGAATATCAAGCTCTATGTTCTATGAGTTGATTAAATTGACATTTGCTGCTGATCTTAATAATGCATAGAAAATAGAAGTAGTTTAAATAATCAAACAATATTTCATCATCAGAAATTTTCACAGTTCAACCTTTTGCCAAATCAGATACACATATCAGAATACAGGGAGTTAAATCTCTGGGGTACATACTCCTTTTGTGCTCATGTGGATGAACTATATTACCTCTTATTGCATATAAAAACTACTAATTTAAAAGGATGTTAGTAAAATGAAAAGGTAAAAGAATCAATAAAGAGTTAAAACCTGACTTATCTGGCCTAGCTTGTCAAGCAGACACTAACAAATGAAGGCTGATGGAAGGAAAAATACACCTATGTCCAGTCAGCGCTTTCATTCTCTCGTGTGGGTGAATTTTCTTTTATTTGTCTACAATTAGGTTTGCTGCTCCTCAGCCATGCTCTTCTGTTATGTTCTAACTAGAGGTTGTCGAGTCTATAATGAAGTGATTGACAAGGGTTGACAGCTCTCCTATTATCATTCAAAGCTTATCAAGGACAAATCCAAATACAAGTTATTTTTAAGAAGTTATTTAATTTTTCAAGGATGGCTTATTTTTATCTGCCAAAAATGAACACAATATGTTATTTTAAATATATGGCAAGTGATCACTATGGTGCTGAACAGGTATAAATACTACACCCAGAGACAGTTTGAAGCTTCTTTAGCAGTATAGGCAAAAAAGAAAGGCTGTGTAAACCTTGGGTTGGAAAAGAGGACTCAAGTATAGAGAGGTGGTGAGGGACAACCCAGAAGGTAAGGAAGGAGCAAAGGGAAACATTGGAAAACTGAGTAAGCAAGGAGAAAGGACCAGTGCGATTGCAACAGGATTGGGAGGCAAGGTGGCTGGAAAACATAAAGTGCTTTTAATATTGTCTGGAGAAGATTTGCAAGGATCAGCAGGATTTCAGTAAGCTGGAAGTAGCAACCAGAATTTCTGCATTTTGTCAACTCATTCCCTGTCTGGAGCGTCATTCTCAATCCATTCCTTAAAATGCAGGGACCTGCATTTCTGTTCATCCCCTCTGTGTCTTCGTTATCTATAGAGTCACCTACATCTGTCATGATCTCCCTGGAATACTGTTTACCAGGGGAAATGGCAATACTGGGACAAAGAACTGAAGGAATTTCAGGAAGTGCAGCTTTAACTTCCTCCTGTGGCTGGAGGAGGTATGCTGACCCCTAAGGCTTTTTAGGAAGCAGGAGGTGGAGAAGCAGGCACTACCACCTCTTCTCCTCATCCCCATGTCCTCCCTCCACATCTTTCCTTCCATCCTGCACATCCTCAGACCTCCTGAAGAGGTAAGGAACACCATCAGCAGACAGTTATAGAATGTGTAAGATAGGGTTGTCTGTTCAGGTTGGAATAGAGCATCTCCAGTTCCTCCTTTACCAACAGAGGAACTGGAATCAAACTTGGCATCCCAGGTCATTTGATCCCTAAGAGTAAATCACTGCAATGGCAAAGGGTTTGTGGAAGTAAAGTTTTAAATGCAAATAAACCCCACATAAATTTGTACAATGTTAATATGCATATTATTAAAATAAAATCCAGAAATGCAAAAGAAAAAAAACTAAGAACTGTTAGCTCAATGTATCCATTTGTTACACTATGCAGCATGTTCAATCAGAAAAGTTGGGTGAAAAATCTATATTTTAATTTACTAATAAGTATTTTTCTATGCACCTTTTACATGTGCTGTCTTTTTAAGAGAAAAAAGGTAGAGGAGGAAAGATGCTGGTTTACACACACTTTGACCCAAACTAGTTAATGGATTCTTTGACTAATTTAAGATTAATTCACAATCAAGAACTAAGTGCAGATTTTGAGAATATAAGAGATAGCTCAGAAACAGCACTTAAAATGCAGATTGTAACAAAACTTTAGTCATGTTACTACAATCACAAGACCTACATGACTCACAGATAGCGTTAGCCACAGTGCAGAACACATCTCTCTGTTGAAAAATTCAGGGAGTGAAATTCAAACAAAGAGATACCATCAAAAAGGATTTTTGCCAGACACTTACTGCCCGTCTGGTGAATTGCTATCAAGGTTTTGCACATACAGCCAGTGAATCTCTAACTTTCCAGAGACCCAGAGCAGGCCAAAGGCACTTGTCTTGAAGCTTTCTACTATCTTTAGCTCCTCACCTCTGGGAGGGAGACTTTGTTTACTAGGCTTATGCAGAAAAGATAATAAATCTCAGAATAATGTATATATGCACTGAGGCAAATTCAAAAAGGCTGGAAACAAAACATTGGTCTTCTGCCCAACACTGAGTTTAAGTTATACAAATGCTGGTTGTAAGTCTGTATTAATTCCTTAGATGAACAGATAACACCAGATAACACTAGATAACTCTCTTTTGAAATTACCTATATTTTCTCTTCAGATAAACATTTAAATAAAAGGTTAGAATACTTTGGGCGTTTTGGAGTTTGTTTTTCAAAATACTGCAAGTTATGCATTTTAGCATTTCCTTTAAAAATTTACTTAAATACAGTTCACATAATGAAACTTGGGAGAAATATTTTCAGCCTAAAATTCACTTGGAAGGCCATAGCCTGTGATTTATTTATTTTAAAAATCCAATATTCAAGCAGTTTTCATAGGAGACTAAGAAAGTTTGGATACACAGTGTTTTCCTAATTATTTTTGTGCAATATGAGCTGGTAACTTTCAACATTCTCTCATCAAAGGGTTTTTTCTTATGTCAAAGTTACTGTACAGGAATCAGAGCTAACATAAACCTTAGTAAATTATTTCCAAGATTACTTCATTGGATTTTTAAATACAGAAGTTACACATACACATTTACTTACAATTTTCTTCAGAAGTGTTAATTTGTATTTTCAGGTTATTAGGCTGTAAACATCTGTTCATTTTTAGGTTCCATTCATACGCAACATTTCCAGCCCATTTTTTCTTTATGCAATTTGATTGTACATCTATATGGGTTTCTGAATCATTGCTTAAAGCCGTATGTACTTGTGGTAATGATTTGGCACATCACAGCTACAGATTTCACTCTGTGGTCACATACTGCAAAACCACACTCTAATTACATAGTTACAGATACTTTAATTGTAGTGAAACAAGCAGGGCCCAGCAGTAACAACATACTACACTATTGCTTTTGACTTGTTCCTATGAACACAGGAATGTTCCTATGAACACTGATTAGATTTTGTTACTCACCAGATTTTTCTTATTTCACCAAATTTTTCTTATTTCACCGACTACCTGCAAGTGAACACTTAGGAAGGAGACTGCTTATGTGGAATTTATGCATAAGAACAAGAAACAAGGATTAAAAGAGAAAAATTATTGTGATGAAGGCAGTAAAAAAAAAAAATTCTACAAACCCATATAAATTTGCTTTTTGCTTTTTCTTTTCTACATCTTTCTTTCTGGCATCAGTTTGACACTACACTGTACTGTACTAAAACTGACACACTTTTGTAGATTATAACCTACAATGAATTAGTGATATTTTCAATTATGAACAAGGCTACTGAGTTAAATAATCATCTTTGAAAAGTATTTCAGGAGAGTGATATTTATTATACACAGTGCTATTTACTTGTTTACTTGGAGTCTGTTATGAGTAAGGATAGGTCATCATATATGGAACATTAACAATGTAAACTTAATTTGGTACTACTTGTTTTCTCTAAAGACAACTAGGAAGCCCACAATTGAAATTATCATTGATTCTATGCAAAAGATAGATACTATACCACAGATATCACAGTTTTTTTGTAAAATTATGAATTTTTTACTTAAGTTCTGTAAAAATTGCATATTATATAAACTTAATCTTAGCAATACTATCTGATTAAAAAAAATCCCCAAAGTACCACCATACTTATTAAGTTCAGAAAGTTGACTCTTGTTTTTCTCCTATTCTGCTTTCTGGACGACCAGTAGTCAAAACTTGGAATTAAAGGACATAAGTTGCTGGCAAGATTTGAATATTTTCCAGGGATGTTTTTATCCACTGAAAAGTTACTGTTCAATTCATTCTGCAGCATTTCTTCTCTTCCAAAATTTTGTCCTTGAAGTAGGGATTCACTAAGTAAAATTCCACTGTCTCAGAAAATTAGAATGTTTTCTACAGATGATTATTTACTTGAAAATGTCATTAACTGATATTGTTATTAGTAATATAAGCTATCAAAAGTACTAGCTACTTGTTTTCTTGGTTAACTAAGGTGTTTTTTCTCTGGACTGCACTTCTGAACAAAAAGGAAAAAAAAAAAGAATCAGCATGTTTTATTACGCTAATCAAGCAGGACTGAAGAAATCTGTAAACTTACATTTTTCAGAAGACTTAGATGCTTGACTTTATGAAAATGCTGACCCATAGATTTCAAACACCAGATACCAAAGCAAATAATCCCTAATAATAGCTAAAAAATAGCAGCAACTATAAACATATTAACACTAGCCTATTTGTAAGCTTTTCTTATCTCTCCCTTACTAGCTAATATACTTTCCATTCTTTAGATATTTGGGTTTCTAAAAATTATTTTAGCTAATGATTTCTTGTTGACTGTGTCACAACACAATAAAACTTACTAACTATGTGTGTATGCACACATGTACATATCAGATACAAGTGGTTCTTTTTTTGACTGTAAAAAACCCTTTAACTCCAGCCTGAAGTATTTTTCTAAAGCCTTAATAATCCACAAATGTTACATGGACTACATTTAAAAAGTGCAATCTGACTGTAACAGATTGCAGAATGTTAGTTTTATTTTAGTCACAGTTGCAGTAGGTTGTGATATGAAAGGTTTTACTTCTGTTTTGTCTTATCCAGTCACATTTTGATTTTTATATATTTAAGAAAGTCCTATAATTCTGGCTCTGACTTTTGAATCCAACAGCTCTTTAAAGCCTTCTGGGGTTCTTCCTGTAAGCAGAAGGTATGAGATTATTTAATCAAAATTCTCAATGGCTTGAGGGTCATATATAGAATTGGGATTTAACAGGACTATGAAGAAATAAATATTTAGAGAAAAATAAAATAAATAAAAAGTTGGTTAGACTTTCTGAAGATATTTTCTTAAGCTGCCAAACAACTAGTGAAGCATTACTCATTACCCTCCCTTCCAGGATTCCCCTTATTCTTTTTCTTGCAGGTGAAGTAAACAAATCTCAGCAGAACAGTCAGTAGGAGGAAACAAAGGTCAGTGCTTGCACAACTTCCTTTAGCCATAATTCTGGAGCTCCACAGATTGTTGATGCCGTAGGCAAAGCTGTTTCAAAGTGTAAAGTATAGGTCTATATTCACATGTTTAGAATAAAGTATCTAAAAGGTTTAAGTATATTAAATTTGGATGGCTGGATCAGAATAAATACATTTCACAGTGCTCATATAACCCCTTAAATACTCCATTAAGGGGAAGCTTCTATACCTTCTATTATAGCAACATTTGCCATCTACTTAGACTCTGATTAGATGACCCAGCCAAAATAAGCTTGTGTTTAAAGATAAGCACACTATTATCAGGTCCACAAAAATAATTGCTTTGGCCACAACAATAATTGCTTTTTGAACTAATACTAATTAGACACTATTTGCTTTCTTGTCCAAATTAGAACAACAGGACCGATGGTTAACAAACAGAGTTTAAGAGAAAACTTGATTACTGTCTATTAATGCAATATTGGAGATCTCTCTAGTTTGGCAAACAAAGCAGTGACAGAGAGATGAAGCTAAACAAACTCAGCTGAGGAAAAATGTGCAGGTTTTTAAGTCAACCGTTGAAGTATTTTATCACAAGATGTGAATGACTGTCCGTACCTGGGAATTAGAAAACAGTCCTGTTTTGGTCAGTTTGTTTTTGAGAAAGGTGTGCTGCAGTTCAAGCAGGAAATATTTCAGAAAACTGAAAGGATTACTTTATAGAGCAGGTCTGACTGGATGATCAGAACGGTATCTTTTGACCTTATATTGAACAAGCTATACTAATTCTATCCATATTTCTTATTGAACAGACACCTGTTTGTCTTCTAAGTCAGCTGCAGGGTTACCATTTATCATGGGATAGCTAGAACTATTTCTGTATAACAGGTCTTTCATATTAAATGTCAATATTCAAACAGTATAAGAGAGCTTAGTTTAGGACCTCTTGTTTATATTAATATTTATGACAAAAAGAACACCTGGAAGAATGTTTGTCAATGATGCGTAGGTTAAAAAGGAAAGTAGAGACTGTCCTATTAGAAGTTTGTGCATGTCCACACCTCAGTAACTGCTACACAGCTTGCTCTGCTGTTAGTCTAGTGTCTGCTGCTGTTAGGTAGATATCTGCCTCCCCATACATTTCTAGGGAAATATCATCATGGGAAATATGTCTCAAAATACTATGAAACTGCTACAAACCCTTGAAGGAGGCAAGACTCCCTCAGAGAACCCAACAAGCAAGGCAGAAGTGGAGCTAGTGCTGTTTAGATCACGATCTAGAGAGACCTTAGCGTTTCCTGAGCATTGCTATAATTCTTGAAAGTAATCATAGAGGTGTGATAGCAGAATGTGATGAAAGAAAACAAAATTTTCAATTCAGCAGGGAATGTATTTTATGGTAAATTCTGTTATAAATTACAGTATATTTCTTGGGACTGAATAACTTTAAAAAGTTTTGCTTCAATAATTCCATTGTGTTTACATTTTCCTTAACGTTTCTGATGCTTTTTAAACTGAAATATGTATATAATTTAGAAGCTAAGATGTGCCCAAAGCTGCAACTGCCACAAAGCATTCCAGAGATCATAGGACTGCTAGGTGCCCTAGCATATTCCTGGGTCACCACAAGGTCCTATTCCACAAGAGTAGCCCAGGAACATGCTGTATTTGTCCTGTCTCTTTATGTCTGCATGTTATCATCTCTTACTTCCTAATTGCATTACAGTGATGTAGAAAGGAGCCTGATCCACTATCTACTTTTGTACTAAACTCTGGTTACAAGTCCAGGAAACAACTGGTATTAGATTTGGAAGCATTTTGTAGGGCTGGAGTGGAGGAAGTTGATATGATGCTATGTAATTTACCTGTAAATGTCTCTCTAACAAAAGGTTAATAATTGTGAAAGAACAGACAGACAGCCTTTTCTTAAATAAGTGATTAGGTCATGTTCGGCAAGAACATGCACTATGTCATCCTGTGCAAATGCAAAGGCAACACATCACTTAGGATTTTGAAATCCAGGATGTAGGTAGGCTCCAGAGCGTTGGTTGCACACATTCATAGCCAATGGTGGTACCACTCTGGATTCAGCACTTCAAGGATATGTATGAAGGCAGAGGCATAAGAGACCACTCTTACGGAACTGAAATACTGCTAAGTGAAAGATTTTAGCATTATTAGCAGTCCTACTACACCAAGAGTGAGTGCTATCATGTCCATAACTTCATGTTACATGGAAGCACACAGTCAGCACTCTGGGCGAAGATCATGCAGATTCATAGAGCTATGATCTGAAAGAAGAAGGGGACTGCATGACAAAGTCAAACAACACAGAAGATGAACAATACCAACGACAATTAATCTCTCCATTTCATATAACCATTGTGCAAGCTTCCCTGAATTTTTACGTGATGCCAGGAGTAACAAACTAAACATTCAGGGAGACAGCAAATGTTCAAGCTCTGCAGCATGACTGCCCACACTATTAAATTGGGAGCGTTGCTTCTGGCATGGGGGAAACTGCACTGCCTGAGACAGTGCTCAGACACCGTCAGGGGTAAGCACGAGCCACAGACACAGCAACAGGCAGTTTGGATGCAACTATCTTGCTTGTGGGGGTATGAGTGTTGCTGAAAGGATGTAAGTTGGGCTCATCAGCTGACCTCCAGGCCAAAAATGGTCCTGACCACTTTTTATTTACTAATATAGATGTAATCTTAGGAACTGTAGGAGGAATTTTAATCTCTCTACTTGTCACCAAGCCCAATTACGTATTTGGGTCTTAAAAGTCTTGCTGTTTTGTGGTGATCTCTGTAACAATATGAAATAATTTCTGCTTTGGTTGCACATGTACTATTGTTAAAAAAGAGCTTTTATGCCATGATTAAAGGTTAACACTGATGGTGCTTTACTTCATCTTTCTTCTAGATAAGATTCACTCTTGTTTTAGAAAAAAGGAGTTATTAAACCCTATAGAAGATACTGCACAGTTCTCTGGATATTAGTGAAGGAATTAAAATGGTGGTAGAACAAATGCTGAATATTTATACTGTATTTGGGAACACCAGAGCAAAAGGCTGTGTTGAATACATCCCTTCCATAGGTAATCATATAAATGTCCTTATTTTTTTTAAAGGTAGTATTAGCTATAAATGATATAAATTTAAAAATGCACATAAATATAATCACACCAAAACCAACAGCGATTCGAGAGCATGTGTATGCAGGTGCTTGACCCAATGTAGGACAGTATGTCAGCATGGGTCTGAAATATGGGTTTGAAGTTGAGTATAAAATTGAATATTGTCACAAATAAGTTATTTTCTTGAATTACATCTACTGTTTTTTGCTGTATGTTTTGTCATTATTAACAGTGTCAAAACTCTTACTAGGTTTATTTTTAACCTTTAAAAAGTTATAAAAATCACATTTGCCTCCCGAGGTATTTAATATAGAGTCTCTCTCCTTGAAAAAACTTATAGTCTGGGTAAACCATCAGCCAGCAACATTTTAAGAGGTTAAATCTATATCTTTTAAAGGCAATCCGGATAGATAACATGGAGATAAAAGCTAACATATCATATGCTTACAGCCCTTACAACAGTATAAACAAATAGCTATTTCATCTACAATCAAAACTGGTCAAGCTTTAAATTTGAGCAATCTATATTTATCCATAAAAGGAATATGGTAGGGTCCTTCACAGAGAGAAAGTCTTTTTGCCTTTCTGTAGAACTCTTCACTGTTCCCCCACCTTCCTAGATAAACATGATTTCATCCCACTACTTCACGGACTACAGATTTTTTTTTAATTGTTTCTATTCTTTCAACAGTCACATAGCCATAAGAGTGCTGAAACAACCAAGCAGAACATTGCTTTCACAAACAGTATGAAAAGCAGTACTCATAATTTGCAGTAATTTAGCCCTGCTTTTATTTTATATAAACTTCAGTGGTGGAAACATTCTCAAAATAAAGGAAACAGAATGGAAAAATAAAATTTTAAAATTGATTAAATGTTGTTAAAATACAGGAAATAAAGATGGTGATTTTCTTGAAAGCAAAATTAAGTCACCCATTGAGTACATACACAGATATTTGCAAAGAGCTATACTAATTTTATCTTTTAAGAAGAGAATGAATGTCATTGCTGAACTCATTCTGTCAATTACAAAACTGTGACAGGACTTGAGATTCACTGTTTTATATAATGCAATTGTATCTCATAAAAAGTGTTTTGGCATTTAAATAGTTCCTTAAAAGAAACTAAGTTAAAGTGAATTTAATAAACATGCTCAGCAAAACCACACATCTTCAGAAGCAGCTATTATTCCACTTCATGCAAGGCAAGAAATTTTTAAACATTTACAGTTGTTTTTCTTTCAGTGAAAATTGCATCATCAAAATCAACATAAAACTCAGTGTCTTCTGCTTAATTTTATCTCGGTGAACAAGATGCTCAGCTACTATAAACCAAAGAAATCTCATGGATTTCAATAAGCTGTTTTATTTTAAATATTTCCCCAGTTTGTGTGAAGATATGCTCATATACGCATAGACAAAATACAAGGCCAAAAGGTCTAAAGTACACACCCGGCAGGCTAGCTGATTCTAACAGTATTTTTCATCCTTAACTTCTTTTGGCACACTCAACCCATACATGGGCTTTTTTTTTTTTTTTTTTTAAATGTCAAAATACATACCAAGGATCAGATTACAAACATTTTGCTCACAGTTACTAGATAATCAGCTTTAATGATTACTGGAGGTCTACCTGTGCAGTTAGATATATTTCCTTGCAATATGAGAATCACAATATGGCCCTAATTATTTTGATTTTCATGTAGTCATATTAACTTAAATAGCTTAAACGGTAAGTGGTTCTGAATTTTAGTTCTCTTTGCATAAAAATTTGATGTATCAACTTCTGGGGCTATTGTTTCATGTATATGATATGTCAAAAATAATGGGCTATATTTATACTTCACCTTGGAAGCACTGGTTGTAAACTGCCCTATCACTAGAAACCATTTGATGGAAAAGAATAAAAGTTTTCGTTAATCCATAGAACTTTGAACTTCTGGGGACAATTGCTGACTTCTTTCTCAGAGCTATATCGTTAATACAAACTATACAGCTAATGTTGCAACTGACTTTTTGACCACTAAATAATCCTGATTCTTTTTTTAAAAGGAAGGAAACTTACCTTAATATCAAAAGCTCCTGGCTGACCCACTTTGTTATAAAGCTCGAGCTGTTTCTTGACAGGCGTTACCCACAATATCACCTGATTTAGTTGTCGATCAAGCTCAATGAAATCTTTTAGCAAAATCTCTATTTCTTTTTGTTTCTCTGGGAGATCTTTGGAAACCTGAAAAAAAAAACCAACCCACCAGCCATTTTTTGGGTAGAAAAGAGTAACATAAATCAATTTAACACTAAATGCATATAAACTTATATAAAATGTTAAAATACCAGTTTTATACATTGGTAGGAAGAAGAGAAGGAAAGAGTAGACCCACCACTCAAATTATTATGGTAGGCATCTTGCAAGTCACTCAATATACACTCTTTCCTAAATAAAAAAAAAAAACAACCCCAAAACAACAGAAGAAAACCCCCAACCCCTCAGCTTCCCCCATCCCCTCAGAAAAAGAAATCCCCAAATCCAAAAAACAGCAAACCCCAGCATCAAGCTTCTGATTTTTTTACTTAGTCCACTATTCTACTCATAGCATGTTAAAAATGTGTTATCTCAGTGTATGACACTGAAGTCAATTTTTCATCAGGCAAAGTAATAGTGAAAATACAGAACTGATCGTTTGAATGATATCTAACCTTTCTCGACCTCTTGAATCTAGATATTTATAAGCATATGTTTTCTTACAAGGTGTTCAGAGTTGCAAACTGAGTCCAAATATGCACGAGCAGATGCACACAGTGAAGAAAAAAAAGTAAAGAAATATATCATCAGTACTGATGAGGCCACTTCTTATTTGCACTCAAAGCCATCTGATTTTTAACTAAGCATATTCTTCTGTGCCAACAGTATTAGAAATGAAGAATCAGTGAATGGCATAGTTCAAATCCAACAGCACTCAAGCTGTTGGAGTAAATATAGGAACAGGTTGGAAATAAATAAGCCAACACAAAGCTCCATGCTGTCCTTCCCATATTGTTTCCTATAGCTAGAGAGGTGAGGTGTCACTATAGTACACAATGGGCAACATTGCAAACATATACTAGAGGAAAAACCATCTGTACTTTAAAAAAAAATCACAGCAGGAAATACAGGGCCTGCGCAAAGATAAGAAACAACGGCAATTAATTCTTAAAATCAGCCAAGAAGTATGGGTAGATTTCCATCTCAAGAAAAAAGAGGTTTCCCAATGTTCATTGTTTTTAAGCACACGCTTTTAATAAGGTGACCCTGTTAAAAATAGCAAAATATGAGGTTTCTGATGCACATAATAAAATATGAATTCCCTGTGAAGTTAAACAGCATTAGTGGAAACATTGTTATCATATTGCCTGGCTACAGAAGTATTACTGCTGTGTACTAACTTCTAATCTCTAATGATGGTATTTTACAGAAGGCAATAAATCTAAACCTATCTAAGACAACAAAGCAATGAAGGTTAAAAAAAAAAAAAACCAACACACCAAAACCACAAAACAAACCACCACCAAAAAAACCCAAACAAACAAAACTAAACAACCACCAGCTGAGAGAATGGAAAGAACACAACTGTCTCATTTTGCATACATTTCTTTACAAATTTGGTTTGAAAATATTGATTTGTTGTTAATATTGAATGTTGTTAAATATAATAAAAACTCTGCTTTTCAAGAATGGCCCCAGATATGAAAGGAAACAATTAAAAATTCATTCATTTCCCATATGTGTTAACTCAATATCTGCACAGACCTTAGCCTAATTTCACACAAGATTAGTTTCATCTTTCTTACAACTTCTGAATGTTAATCTCCAATGTTTGGTAGCTTTAATGTTAACGTAAACAAATTCCACAGAAATACTAATGAAAGTAAAGAGGTAGTCATAGGCAGATAAAAATCCAAACTGATTTCTGAATATCTGAAATTAAAATTCATCTGCTTCCAATCAATATTAATCAAGCATATTGGGTCTACCTCAAGACAAAAAAAGAAAAATTTGTAGTTTTCAAGGGGGTGGGGCAAAGTAACCAATTATTTTCTAAAGTATACTCAATCTAGAAAAGCAGAAGATGTAAGATTAGGCTTAAGATTAGGTCTGATTGTCTGTACTTCAATCTACTGTTTTCAACAATAATCACACAAGAAAAGAAAGCAAAATAAATCCCATTTACGGTAAGATGTAAATCGTGATATAAGTAAAAGCAGCCTCTTCTAAAAAGGTGGTTCCTCTGCTAAAATTATATCACAAAGGTTTATAACGTTATTAATATAAAAATAAAAAAGAAATATAGGTCAATATAAACCAGATCATTATATACAGAAATTTAATGTCATCTACTTTTTCCACAGAGATCAAAACAACAACAGTAAATAAATAAAAAAGGAGTTTCCTCAAACTCAGGTTAGGGTTACAGATAAGCACAGATGCGCATTTAACAAGGCAATACCTTGTAAGATCCAGGTAACACGTTACATGCCACTGTGTGGGAATCAAATTCTGGATCTCGGGGATTTCAATCTTTCAATCGCTCACTTTCTTTTTTTCTCCTTTCCTTTAAACTCTGGCATCAAACTGTCAAGCTGGCTAATCAAATCAGACCCTGATGAGATTAAGGTAATTAAAAATCTGCCTATCAAGCCAAGCTGCTGCTGCAGACTGTCTCTTGGGGGACATCTTTTTTCCTGAGCTAATTCACAGCTCACCAGAAGCATAATTTGGGAAAACCTCTATGGAGTAATGGACTGGGACATGATGACTGGGTGTCCAGATTTATGCCCTTTCTGTGGCAAAAGAGGACACATGGGGATAGGGCCCTTCAGAATCTTCCCTACAAGACTTTCAAGCTTGTTATTCACAGCTCCAGGAGTTGCACCCCCGAGGTGGGATTCTGATGCTGGTGGGACCTACAGCCATCTCACTGCCCTGCTGTCTCTGGGCTCTCTCTATGAGTTCTTGGATGTGTCCAGGGATGAGGACACAGCCAAGGACACAGAGCAAGAGATGTTGTGTACCTGGACTTATGCAAAGCATT
>VXAK01002875.1:48477-70346 GCA_013399435.1 Arenaria interpres | reverse complement strand
TGGCTTGTTGTGAAGAAACACTTATGCAACCCAGAGGTCTAGTCCATGTGCAGAATAATGTGCTCTGCTAACTTTATGGTCTGTTACTGCTCCATGTACATAGATCATGATGCTGTATTACATTAAAAAAATCATAACTATGGGAAAGCAGTTCTGTGTTGGCACAGCACTTACCTCAAAACCTGGGGGTGGAGGGAAGCCAAGGGAGTCTCGGAGTGCCGGCACAGACACTGCCGTTCTGTCTTCTTTCTCAGCAAGTCCATTGCCAAGGCAGGGCCAAGAGCTGTAATTTCCATTTAGCAGTTCCTTTCCAGAGTCATTTTCAGGTCTATAGAACAGGCTTGAAGGTTTTATTTGAGCACATGTGGCACAGTTGGGATGTATTTCAGAAATACCTTCCAGCGGCCAAAGCCATTAAAAACATTTGCAACAACCTGTACCAAAACTTAGGTATGTAGTTGGGGGAGAGTTTGAGGCTAAATTAAATTCTTAGTTAACTTGGGTCGTAGGGTTTAATAACTGATGAGGAGCAAGGAATGTGGTCTCCTGGACATTAACAAGTTAGAAAAAACACAGTTGTAAAAGAGATGGAGTTAAAACCACCATATCCTTGGTATATCCCAGCAAATGAGCACCTAAACAGAGCCAGGACATGAGGTCTTCTCTGGGGCCACCATCCTTATATGATGGCTGAGCAGCACAGGCAGTCTTCTCTCTGCCAGTGGGACACTTCCCAGGTGGAGCAGCTCCCCTCCCCAACTCCCACCAGAGCCCTGCCTGAGTCACTAATAGCAGCCCGTGAGAGATGGGATGTTTCCCGTCAGACCAAACATGCCCCAGCTTCAGTGAGGAAAGCCAGGCTTGGCTCCTCTACCAAAATACTCCATCATTCCACCACCATGTGCCACGAAGGGGACCGATTACACCAGAGCACTGGAGAAATTCCTCTTCTCCAATCAGCAAGGCAATTAATTTTAACTAACAGTCCTGCTCCTACAATTACCTGTTACCCAACTACATTTCAGAGGTGAAATTACTGTCAACAATTAGCTATTCTTTTTTACATTTTGCATGAAAGAAAGAAGGGGAGCACTAGACTGAAACTTTGGGCCCAGTTCACCTTTGCTCCTGTCTCTTTTGTACAAGGGACCCTACTACAAATGGCCGCTGGGATTAACTTTCTTGAGGACCTGCACACAGAGCAAAGGTTTCTTCACACTTGAGGAGCTCTATCACCTCTGAAACTGCAGAGCAAGACAGGGAGAAGTGTGACGGGGGTACTAGGCAGTCCTACACACCAGTGAATTTCCAGCTCTGCGCAATTTCTGGAAGCAAAGAAACCTGTTGTTCTTTTCCTAATGAAGGACTAGTTTTTCCTGGGCTCCACATTAAGCCTCTAATGGTGAGCTTCATTCTCCTGTGTGCTGCACACTTCAGATGCACCTTTGTATCTCCTGCTCCAGGTGCCCGAGCTAATCCCAGTTCTGGTGCGTTTCAATCACAGCTCTTAAGAACAATTGGTGATCATTACTAAGGAGGCATGTCAGAGACAGGACTTCAATCTGGAGGCAGCTCCATATCAACAGGAAAATTGTACAAACCTCTGCATTTGCAGAAATGTGAGTCATGATAGGCGCAGGTGACATCAATCCTACAGAAAGTTGGCTTCAAAATAAGTGTGGGGAAAAAAAAGAAAAAAAAAAAAGGTTTTGTTCAGTTGCAAAGCCACAAAAAAACTGTACATGTCTATTTTTAAAGGGTTTTTTTTCTTTCAAAATGACCATATTTAGCAGTTTTCCAGGGTAGAAAAGGGAGAACACTTGCCATTTTCTAATAAAGCTCAGCACAGCTACTATTTGGCTTTTAATTTGCTCTTACTGAGGCAGTGTTTTTTTTCTGTGATAAAGCATAAATGGAATTAATTTGCAGTCAGTCTTATTTGCATTTGTGCCTGAGTAGAGCTTGACAAATAGCTTGGGAATTTAATGATGGTTTGGTTACCTTTATAGCATTTGAACAAATCAGAGCTTGTTTCATCCTCTCCCTGCTGCCAGGAAAAGAGAAAGCAAAACAAGCAAAGTCACCTAAGGCTTTCTTCCCCTCCAGAGTGATATGTAATCCCATAATAGTTGAAACACTGTACACTCCTAATTTTTAAATAGAAGCCTGCTTTAATGTCTTGTATTAAAAAGTATTGTGTGTATGCTCAGATGTCTTTTGAGTCGTGCTTTTCAACTGATAAATAGTTTACTATACTAAACCTCACAGTACGGAGGACTTAATGCCTAATATTATAGACTTATGTAATTGGCATTTGAGCTATACAGAATCTCAAGCAGGCCAAAAGTGTTATTTTAAACTCTGTTTGAGCTAAATAATTGAGCCAATACTAAATCAGTGCCAGATTTTATATGTGTCTGACTGAATAAGCCATCCACTCTGATGCTGACACATATGTATCCAACAAGCCAAATTTCACTCCTAAGAAATCACTAGAAGCAGGTAGCTATTTATAAATTTTGAATGCCAGAAAGAGCTAATATGACCATTTAGTCCGAATTTCCATGCAGCATAAGATGTTGAGCTTAAGTCATTTCAGCATTGTGTGTTGATTCACTTTGACCTATATCAAATCCTTTAGAAAGACATACAATTTAATGACTTCACTAAATGGGAAATACAACATCCTTTGCAGATGTTGATATTATAGCCAGCTACTCTACCTCTTAAACACTGAATTCACAGTAGCAGTTCCAGCTATTCTTTTTGATTTTTTTATACCTTATGTTCCCGAACAATGTAAAAACTTTCTAGATATAACTCAAGAGGAAAAAAAATATACTTTTAGCTCCTTATTAAAAAAAACCAAAAAACCAAAACCAAAAAGCCCCAAACTAAGAAGGGAAACTACAACCCTTAAAGATAATAACTCATTTCAGGTAGATATGCAGTCTGAAGTATGTGATAACGTAGAAAATACTTGAAGTCACAAAACAGGCTCAGCTTCATAATTGTTCAAATACAGACATTTTAATACAGCCTTCTATTGAATGTAAGAACTGTTTCAACATATACAGACATATGAATTGTATGTATCAAGACTGTGGTATTTTAAAGTTGTCAGTGCCAGTGTAAGCCATTAAACTGACAGCATTAGAGGCCAATAGCCTAAATTTACCTGGAGGTCTGGTGTCGTTTGCAAGTCGTTTGTCGACCACAAGAAGCATGTTGTCAAAGGAATTCAGACCTGAAAAGATCTGAGATGTGATGAGCTACTGCCAGAAACATTGAAAGCTAAGATAGAGTCCAAACTAAATAACTGGAGACCTACTTTCTCTTCCCTTCTGCAGTTTTGTCGTCTTCCCTTTCCGGAAGCACCTGACAAATGGTGGCAATTTCTTTGAAGAAGATCACATTGATACATTTCTCCAGGGCTTCTGTGCCTTTTGAGGTAGAAGAGGCCTTTTCAGCGCAAATGAAGCCTTCCCACACTCCCAGAAGCCTCCATAAATTGTGCTGCATTATACATATTTCCTTCATTATTCCTCAGCTATGAAAAGCAGTAGTGTCCCAGGGAATGAATCCTGACTCTCTACATCAGTGTGTGTCAGCCATGGCAGCAATCATCCAAATTGTCTGGCCTTACTTTTTCTTCCTATACTAGTTTTTCAGTAGGAGAAAATTCCCTGCAGAGTTACATCTTTTTATCATCAACACTGATGACTCCAGCCCCGCTAAGGAGAAGCCTATTCATCCACCTGTGTTTAGGTCTCTGAAGCCCAAAGACAAGGACAGCAGGGCAGGGGGGAGGAGGGAGAGGATTTCAGAGGAAACCTTTCAAAGACTGAGGAATCCTTCCTATCTTTTCCCTCCATGGCATACAGCATCTGGAGTAGACATGACAGACCACTGGCCAAGGCAGAATGGGTCCAAGTATCTCCCTGTTGGTGCTTTGTGACAATGTAGTGCCTAGTTATCTTTGGAAGGTGCATCCATTCAGCCTCTACATAATGGATGGAGGTTTCCCTAATGTACTGGCTCAGAGGAGACGGGTCATGTCCTGGCACTCACCCGTGCCATGGAAGAAGCCTGACAAGACCGTCTGGATGGGAAACATATCTTCCCTCAAAACTAGAAGCTGTGAGATGCCAACAGAAATTGAAAATCATGGCTTCTGAAAGTTGATGTGGTTTCAAGGGTAGGCTGGAAGCTGTTCAACGTTCAGGGAAGAGGAAGGTTTACCACAAGCAAAAAGACTGCCTCTGAACAAGGAACAACCTGAGCTGAAAGTAAATGATGCCTGGGAGGCTGCTGTGGGAAATACTGTTTGCTCCTGCCCTAACTTTCACTCTTACTTAGGCCACTGTTGAAAGATACCAGATTAGATGGACTCTCAGTCTGATCTATTCCAGCCAGTCCTGCACTCTTGTGTTGTGACTTGATGTGGCATTGAAAATTAGACTCTCTAAGATGTAGGAAAGATGGAAGATTACACCAAAGAAGAGAAAACCAGTCCAAACTATGCACATGTACTTTAAAAACTGAACATAAGTAGTGTTCACATTTTCTTTGCTGAACTGTTTCAGCTTCCAGTACTAATTCCATCTTCAATATCCAGGTGGCTTCTCTGTTGACCACTAAAGTTAAGTGTCTCTTGATATTTTCAGCTATATGCTGATATCCAGCTTGTACATGTTCATAGGTAAGAAAGACATGGTCCAGTCCTGTGGAGCACCTTGAGGCTCAGCAGACCAGCAAGCGCACAGTGTGTTGCTTTCCAAGAAAGCACAACACAGCTCAAGGTCTTTCCCTCTGATGTGTCTTACACATTCCATGGGAAAAAAATAACTGTTCTAATGACAATAATAATGACAACCAGTTTCATAGAGTAGGAGGGAAAATATAATAAACTAATATAATAAAATACACCTGAACTCCAAGTTGAGAAAATACCAGTATCTAGAGAAGCAAAGGTTTCATAGGAAACCATACCAAATGATGGTTATAGAAATATGGAAATGCATACAATAGGAGAGACTAAGCTCCATATTTTCCCTTCGCTTCCTTCTGAGTTGTCCTGAGTTTCTGCTTGGTTCCTTTTATTGCCTGAACAGAAAAAGTGAGTCTTGACATCTTTTGAACAGCTTGAACCAAAGAGTGTTACAGTCTCACCCATCCAGTGGCCAGAATCAACCCACCTAACTTCGGCCAGTTCTATGAGGCTCTGTCTTAATGAAGGACAGACGATCTAGTCGGCCAAGGTGTGTTCCACATTTTGTACTTCTGAACACATGAAAAAGGGATGTACAAAGAGAACAACAGAAATCACTGACCCTGGTGACTGAACTCATCATCGCGCCAATGTCTGCAGACATCTGTTTTTGCTGTAATTCTTTGCTCTAAAGAGTCCAACTTAGATGTATCTGACCAGCCAAACTAATGCCTATGAGAGAAGCAGGTTCTCCTTTTTCCTCTTAAGGGAATATCTTATCTTATAATTTGGTGTTCAGGAATGGTGCTGCTGGGAGGCCTGACTAAGTGGTTCCATGTTACAGCACTGTGTTGACATGCTCCCTTGGGTAGTAAAATGTGAGCACCCTGAAATCCCTTCCCTGCACTTTCTTTGTTCCTCTGCTGATCACCAGCCCACCCTTCCCCAGCCCTCCCTGCCACCTAGGGACAGGCCTCCTGCCCGCTACCCCTCAGAACGGCTCTCATTGCCTCTGCAGCAACTTAAAACGTTCACCTGACTTGTGCTATGGTCTTTCAGGCAGGTCACCACATGAGAGCTTGTGAAAGGACTTTTTTTCTCTGAGGAGCATTTATGGCTGCCTCAAACAGAGGCACTGGGGCAGTTTACCAGCATGATCGTGTAAAACAGCTTTACAGCTTCTGTATGTCCCCTCAGAGGTGAATCAAAGTGAGAAAGTCCTTTCCTTTCTACTTTATTCTAGTGGAAAAATGAATACCTGTATACTGAAGGAACTCACTCTGTCTTGTAGGTTGTTTAGCAGGCAGCCTTCCTCCACCCCTCCCCACGACCCCCCACTTGTCTAAAAGCCATCATCTCTTTGTGGAATTATTTCTACCGTCACTAATTGCTCAGCTTCAAGGACAATGTTTTTATAATTGGACATCAGCCAAAACAACAAGCGTATCTAAACCTCTCAACTGTGTACCTATTGCCAATTTTACTGCTGCTTAACCTCGAGGAATTCAGCTTTGCTTTGAAACAGTTCATTGTTTTGAGTCAGACTTACTTTTAATTCCCTTTCATCATTTAAGGGAAAGTTCTGCCAACTACATAGAGCTGGTGAAGGGCATAATTGTAATGGATGAATATATCTGATTTCCTTACTTAAATGTACATTTTCACTCATCGTATCTCAAATTTTATGCTCCACAAAGTTGACGTTGTATAAATCCTTGGATTTAACACGCTGTAAGGAACCTTAGCCCAGAATTAAAACCAGTTAAGGGACTAAGCTATTACAAGAGAAAGGCTGAGATGCTGTGACCAGTTGAAATCAGTAGGAGTCCTTTCTTTGACTTTAATGGATGTTAGATTGGGTGAAAACAAGCATAATTGCCTGAAAATCCTGTGTCTGTCATCACAGCGAACAGCGTGAGGTGCATGCTCAGACTGACAAGGAAGCCATGCTCAGATCTGCTGGGTCCCACTCTGAAGACAGATTCCGTGTTGTGAGAGAGTTTTAAATTCCACTGCGTTTAGTGTAAATGGGCAGAGGAAGACAAGGAAGAGATTAATACTCCCATGAAAACCCAAGAACTGTTTATCCAACTCAGAAAGCAAAGCAAACCACACACACAAATCCTTTCAAGGCTGTTTTACTTCAAGACATGATGTATTGGTGCAATATGAAACTGGAGCAATTTCCATGACAAATGCTGACAATGATCTCTAAATATTTCTTCCAAAAGCCAGTGGGAGCCGAGACAGTCCAGAGCACCACACCATCAAGCCAATTCCCTCTTCCTCGCCTACATCCAATGTGAGATGAGACCTTTACTTCAATATGTCCCATGAAAGGATCTCCTTGGACAAACTGCCAGTGACATTAGTATGGTTTAAGTTTGGGTGAAGCTCCCAGGGGAATAACACTGGGACACAAAAGTTTTCTGGCCCTCAAGGACAGCATGCCCTTAACAGCAAGAAATTCCTCCACTAAAATATTACAGCAATCTGTGTCCTTGCGCCTCTTCAAGGCCTTGGCTTCCGCAGAAGACGTCACGCTCAAGCAGCTGTTTGTGCTTACGGACTCGTGACTGCACAGAGAGGGATCTGCCCAAGCATGTCTGAGATTTAATTGCTGGGATTTCTTGGCATGATAGGAAAGCGATACGGGCTTTTCCTGAGCATCTAGGAGAAACACATATCTGACACTGGCTCAATGTTATGATAACCAACTCCATAGTATCTAAATGGCTTGTAAGATTAAAATCTTCCTCAGTTCATGGCTCCTCCAACAACACATTCTCCTTCCTCATACTTTCTCTCACTGCGTGCTTTATTTCAGGGACTATAGCTAAGTGGAACAGGTCACGAGCACATGGAACACCAGTTGCATTTTCTTTTAAAAAATGGCAGAAATAGCTTATCTTTTGATGAGCAAACGAAGGATCCATCCTTGAAAAACATTAGACTTCCGCACTCTCAATATTCTTCTGAAACACATTACAAATGTAATCATTAGGGACTGCAGTTGTATTCTTTTACTGACATGAGGTAAATAAAGAAGGAACCATTTGAATGTTTTACTAGTGACACCTGTTAATTCTTCAAACCAACAGCTGTGCAATCTGCCTGATAATATTTATTGAAATTAATATTAACTACATAAATCTTAAAATCCTGTTTCTTGTACCTGTTGCTTCTGTGTAATAAGCACATGTAAATTTGTAATAGTCTGCAAGTTTTTATGTAAAAAAAATCTAATTCAACAAGAGGATTGTCCATTATTCCACGTTTACATACACAGAAAAGAGAAATTGGAAACACCACTGTTCTCCTATCTATCTCCATGCATTTTATAAATGTTCTTGTTATCACTGTCCTGATTCCAGTAAGATGAAATTTTAGGGAGGGAGAATGAAGTAGCCATAATCATGTAGTGGCAGGACCAGAATGTGAACACAGGGTGAATGATGTTCCCGTGGTGCTCTCTGAACCCTGCTCCTAGAGGAGGGCAATGCAAGATGAAAATACGCAAAAGCAGAAAAGGATTGAGAGAAAAAAACCTGTGCCCTTCACCTCGACCTTCAGAAGAAAGTCTCAGTCCCAGATAATGCTACAAAGTTCAGCAATAGCATGATGTTGGGTCTGGGCTGGAAATATCCACCACTACTCCAGTTTACAGCACCAACAACCAAACCAAAAACAAACCCAATGGAAAAACAGCGTTATTAACGTAGCTATGCTAGCAGAATTCTTTGCCAGCTCACCTTACTTTGTCTGAAAGGCATGCCTCGTTAGCAGAAAAATCTCCTGATGCCATGCCCTGTATTCCTACCAGGGGGCTGATAGTACAGCTAAGCAGGTTACTCACCGGAGAGCAACCCTACAGCACAGGCAGGGATGTACATGGAGCGCATAGAATTGCACCATGGAGAGTGATGATTAGTGACAGACTTGGGGGAGGCAGGGGGGAGGAAGGGATGCAGGGAGAGATGGGAGAAAAAAGCTTTACATGTTTTTTTCTAAGGTAAACTGATTGCGGTTCTAATTTAATTAGCTGATACTGGGGTTAATTCAAGTTTTAATTAGCAAAATGTTCCTACTAATTATAATTCACATTACCATGGAAGGCTGTTAATTGGTGTAATTGACAGTGTTATTAATGTCCATGACTGCTATGGAAAGCGCTCTCCATGGCTAATGGGACTATCCTCTCCTTTAGACTGATAATCCATTATCTCCTGACTCTCCTTCCAGCTGCCATGGCAGCATGGTCCAAGCTTGCCCGTCTGCATCACACTCACAGGCTGGGTTGCTGATGCATCAGCAGTGGGAGAACCAAGACACAGAGCAAATTACTCCATCGGGCTGAAGCTGGACAAACCAGGGGCATGAAGGGGTGGTGAGCAAGCAGCAACTTTGCCAGTGCAGTCAAAGTCAAATTCACACGTCAAAGCAAAACACTGAACAATTTTTTTTTGCTCCAGCTAAGGCTCAGTCATTTTACAAACTCCTGGAGATTTTTTTCCGCAGGTGGTGTTGGCTGTTGATCCACAATCTCCTTTCAAAATCATTGGTGTAAGGCTCATTTTAACTCAGTCAGTTGCACTCCCAAGCGTTTGCAATGGTGTAGACACTTCAGATCTGCTAAGACCTGTAATGCCTGAAACCTTGCTTTCCCCTTGCGCGATTTTGTTCAGTCTTTTCATAAAAGTGAAAGAACGCAGAAGCATAAATAGCATTATCCCCATAGGGAGTACTTATACATACAAAATGTATTCCTCAAACCAAACACTTAATTGATGATCAATGTAGAAATTAACTAACATATCCCAGAGGTTTATTTATATTCACAAAATAACAAAATGCAAACATGCAGAATGATTCTTTTCTAAACACTGGTTTCACATTTTAATGGAATTGCAGCCCTCACTGTTTTTCTGCTGCTAAGAGTGAATATTAAAGGAGGGAGTAAGTGTACCTTATGTGTATCCACTCCTGGAAGTGTTCAAGACCAGGATGGATGGGCCTTTGAGCATCCTGGGCTAGTGGGAGGTGCCCTTGCCCATGGCAGGGAGGTTGGAACTCAATCGTCTTTAAGATCCTTTCTAACTCTAACAGTTACATGATTCGATGAGCTACAAATCTCTAAGTTTTTTTTCTCCTTCTTTCTAATATGGTCCTGCTGACTTGGACCAGCCTTTTGAACAGAAATGGAAAGTGGAGGTTTTAATCTTTTTATGGTTTAATCCTTGATTATGAGTATCCTTACTCAGTTCTTGCTACTAACAAACATTTGCATGCTTACTTCTTTGTAAATTTTGTATTTAAAAATCTGAGTAAAGCTCTAAATGCAGACTGCTGCAGTTCTGTATTCCTCTGCCTTGCTAAGGAGCACCTTTGAGTTAAAGACAAGATAAGGGAAAACATAGCCAGAAAGCATTCCAGTCTTCTGATTGGTAGACTAAGCTTTGCTCCAGAAACCTCGGAAGTTGAACTGGGTTAAAATCTGCAGCTTGACTGTAAATCCTACAAAAGGAAGAAGGAATCAAATACCAGGCACACCGGTCATGGAAAATAAACCTTAAGAGAACCATTCTGCCAAAGGGTATCTGTTTAAAACCTTACAACATAGGAGTTGCACTTAGTTTTCACGACAGTAAGGTATTAGTGGGCAAGAAAAACAGTAAGTTAAATTGTTTTCTCTTGGGAATATCCATTATTAACTTGAATGCAGTTTCTCATGGCGTTTCCTGTAAGAATACATCTTGTTCTTTACATGTTTTCCCTTTCCATTATTCCGTTGCATTTGCTGTTAATAGTTTGGAGTATGTCAGCCTTTCCACTGTAAAACCTTTCTTCTCCAAAATACATTCCTGGTGCCTAAGTGTGTGCTCCAGCCTAAACCATGGCCAGCAGACTTGTAAATTATGGGTGGGGATTTGTGTAGAGACTGAATTTAAAAAAAAAAAAAAAAAATTGTGACTGTTTTCTCCATGTAGTAAAAATAACTGAGAAATTTACAGAACAGATGCTCTGCTAGTGTAAATCAACAGAGGTCTTCCAGTCATAACCAGGAGGAGGTCTGACTCTCCATGTTGTAACCCTCTATGTCAATGACCAGCTGGAGTGCATGAAGCTCTGCCTGGGGGGAGCAGCCAACTGAGAGCTCATGAGTCAGGATTAAAGGGAGGACAGTAACAGGTGACATTATAGTGGTAGTCTGCTACAGACCACCTGACCAGGAAGATTGAGCAGATGAGGCCCTCTATAGACAGAGAGGAGCAGCCTCATTTTCACAAGCCCTGGTCCATCTGGGACTTCAATCACCCCAATATCTCCTGGAGACAACACAGCACGGCATAAGCAGTCCAGGAGGTTCTGGGAATATGCTGATGATAAGTGATAGAGGAGCCAACCAGGTGAGATGCTATGGCTCACCTGTGATCTCACCAACACGGAGGGGCTGGTGGGGAACGTGAAGCTCAAGGACAGCCTTGGCTGCAGTGACCATAAGATGGTGCAGTTCAAGATCCTTTGGGCAGTGAGGAGAGCCTACAGCAAGCTCACCAGCCTGNATTAAAGGGAGGACAGTAACAGGTGACATTATAGTGGTAGTCTGCTACAGACCACCTGACCAGGAAGATTGAGCAGATGAGGCCCTCTATAGACAGAGAGGAGCAGCCTCATTTTCACAAGCCCTGGTCCATCTGGGACTTCAATCACCCCAATATCTCCTGGAGACAACACAGCACGGCATAAGCAGTCCAGGAGGTTCTGGGAATATGCTGATGATAAGTGATAGAGGAGCCAACCAGGTGAGATGCTATGGCTCACCTGTGATCTCACCAACACNGGGAGGAATATGGAGAAATTGTCTCAACAGTCAGGGATCAGTCTAGGGAAGCCTAAGGCCCCGACAGAATTAAATCTATCAAGGGCAACAGGAAAAGCTTCTATAGATACATCAGTGATCAAAGGAAGACTAGGGAAAATGTCGGTCCTGTCTGGAAGGAAATGGGAGACCTGGTTACCCAGTATATGGAGAAGGCTGTGGTAGTCAATGACTTTTTTGCCTCGGTTTTCACTGGCAAGGGCTCCAGCCACACTACTCAAGTCACAGAAGGCAAAGGCAGGGACCAGGAAAATGAGAAACCACCCACTGTAGGAGAAGATCACGTTTGAGACTATATAAGGAACCTGGAGGTGTACAAGTCCACAGGACCTGATGAGATACATCTGTGGGTCAAGGCTAGGCTGGATGGGGCTTTGAGCAATCTGATCTAGTGGGAGGTGTCCCTGCCCATGGCAGGGGGATTGGAACTAGATGACCTTTAAAGTCTCTTCCGACCCAAACCATTCTATGATTTTATGAATCTATGTTTAAATTTTGTTGACTTAAATTATCAAACTCTGGTTTTGCAGGTAGCCTACTATAGCTTCTACAAGTAACGTGACTTGTTCAGAAGAATGAAAGAGTTGGGTAGGTTGTCATTCCATAAAAGCTGTGTTTTCAATTGAGAAAAAAAAATTAGTTATCAGCCTTAATAATCTTTTAAATTAGAACACTTCTGTTTTCTATAAAAAATTAGAGAAATAGGTATTTTTCTTGAAATACAACTGAATTCACCTCAAAGTTCCCATTTTGCATTAAAAGTTTAAAGCATAAATGTGATGTACCTCAGACATAATAGCTAGGATTCTTCCTTAGAGGGTTGTCCTACTCTTCTTGTAATGGGCTGCTAGAGCCTAGTTAGAAAGACTGACAGAGTGTGAACAGAAACAAAAAAAAAAGTAAATAAAATAAACAAGGGCCCTTTTCAACAGGAATGAGTCTAAACTCAAAGGGTTTTCAATATCTTTCCTATTAAAATTCCCATTTGTCAGTCAAGACACCTTAAGCTTTTTGGTTTGTTTTTTCTTCTGATAAATAGCTTGAAAGCAAGTTTCATCATTTTATATTGGACATACCGCTGAGATAACCATGCAGTGACAATAAACACAGTCCTCTTTGTGCATACTCCAGCAAGCATCTGGGATTCATCTGGAATCTGTAGTTTGCATCAGGAGGTAACAGTGGTCCCTCCACATGACTCTAGTTTGGTCAGCATTTTGTTTTCATTTAAGTTGTACATGTCAACATCTGTCATTTCTTTAATCACCAGAAGAAGAATTCAATTACTATTTCATAAATGAGCATTGACAAATAATTTTCTCTTGGGCTCAGCAAGAGAAGAGGGGAAGCGAAGGCTGATGCATCTCCTTGCCTGCAGAACAATGCAGCACAGCCTTGTAGGGGTTTGTATAAACCATGTGGAAGGAGTTTATGAACTGTGCTTCAGAGACAGGGATCGTAATAGCCTCACCACATGGCAGCGGTGGCTAACAGGAGCGATTAGAGCCTCAGGGTTGAAAAGCTTTCCACATATGCTTTGCAACTGTCCTGGGTTGTGATCATTACTCTCTGCTTCTGGGTGAGTGGATGGGCTATAAACTAAACAGAAGGCCCATTAAATCATCATACGTGTGTGCTGCAGGGTAGACTAAAGAGTTCACAAGCCCCAGCATTTACACAGTGGGAATCCATCCCTCCTGTGTCAATGCACAAATCAAGAACATACCTGAATGCAGTACATAATTCTCTGGGAGAATGTCTCCCTTCTTCAGTATCTGTATGTTTCTGTATATGGAAAGCTGCTTTGGCTTCAGGCTACCAAATCTGCTTTGGGGCCTTCTTGTTTGTCGACACTGCTGTTTTCCAAAGGGCCTCAATACTGTCTCATTTCTTACTTGTTCCCTGAAACCACACAAGTCTGAAAGGCTCAAAGCCAGGTAAGGTCTCCTGCCAGAAGCTGATGGAGGTATTGTGGAGCTAAAAATGACCCCAGGGAGCCTCACACAAAGCTTGACCCCAGTTCTCTCTTTCCATGTGCTCGGTGCCCAGGGCACCACCAGCTGTAGTCGGGTGGGTCACTGGGGTCCTGCTCCAAAGAGGTGAGTGTCAAAGGGGCACGGTGCTCCCTTCGTTTAGCGTGGAAGCCCCAACACTTGCAGCAAATCCTCGCTGTGAAACAACGAGCACTTCAAAGCCCCGTGCCTGAGGTGCCATGTAGTTGGATGGAAATACCACGTGGCACTGCTCGTTTTGAAAGCAAGTACATTTTTCCATCCTCTTCTGGGCTTTCACATGGTTATTAGCACATGTCATTCCGCCAGGAATTGTTTATAAAAAATAAAGTGAGCAGTTAATTCTTTCTGTTTCCATGTTTTTATAGAAGCTCAGAATTCAGTAGAGTGGTTTCTGAGATACTACCTTTCAAAGAACTCTAGGCTGATACGTTATTTTATGTTGTAACCGTATCAGTCTCATCACTTCCCTAAATAGTCATTAAAAAAGAAATAAAAGTAACTCTGGGCCTTGCCTGCAAGATGTCTTGCAGTTGAAAGATGTAACTATATGATAAAATATGCAAGTTCTACCTGTGTATCAGCAGAAACACGGGGTGCTCTGTACAGACAATGCGGAAATTATGTCAAAGGCAAACACCCAAAATGTGTGATGCAGCAATCAAGATAATGAGGACTGTTATTAATCACTGCAAATCAAGGCTGTTAAGGTGTGTCAGTGAAGTACCTTTTTGGCACAGCTACACAGTTATTCTGAACCATTTTACTGGGTTTTAGACAACTGCTCTGCCAGACTATTGGCGTGAAGTAAGTAGACACCAAAGCAGTTCTCAGGCCAGTCGCAGATGCGGTCATCTGGGAGGTAGCATCTGGGTGGGGAAAGGATTCGTACGTATGAAAAGAGCACAGAAAATGAGGTTACTCCACAGGAGGTGGCACATGCTCTATGAATTCCATGAGCTGCCCCTTGAATTTCTCAGTTCTTTTTAATTTCTTTTTTTTTTTTTTTTTTTTTTTTTTAAAGGACAAGAAAAATGGGNNNTTATTGAAGGATCAGGAAATAGGGCATAGAACATGGGAAGCTGAAACTGAAGTGAAATTGACTCCTGCTGTTTCTTCCATCATCCTTAGCAGAGGCTGCAGGCATCTGCAGATCAAGAGTTTCCAGGTCTCCTCTGCTGCCCAGTGCTAGGGCCTGAGACCAGCGCTATATATACCAGTGCTGATCCTCCCAGGCCGGCTGGACCCAGGGTCAGTGGAGGAGTGTGCTGAGTCTTCCCAGCCCATATTGGTTCTGGAAGCGCCCAGGGACCTTTGGGGAACAAGACTCTTATCCCTCATCTCTTTCTNNNAAAAAAAAAAAAAGAGTAGTAAAATAGTAATAGAATATAAAAAAAAATGAAATTTAATGATATTAAAAATAAATAAACTAAATTAAAGTGGGGGTATTGCTCTTCTTTTTATTCTAAAAGAAAAGCAATTCACAGGCAGAATCCCTGTGGCCATTCTGCAGTGACACAACACCTTACTTTTGAGTGGTGCTATACAATGAAGCCATTCCTCATATTTTTCACTGCACTTCATTACTCCAGTTATCATCCCAGCAATTAAAGTATACAGTTTTTGTAATTAGTGAAGCACAAACTTACAAGGGTAGTAAAACTGCAATTCACTCTGCAATTCTCTGCTGATTCAGAAGTTTTTGGGGGTAACTTAAATGCTTCTACTTCTACTTTGAATCTGTCTGTTACACCCTTGGCATACATGTGGAATTATAACAAAAAGTTTTACCATTATCAGTATCAGATACTCCATGTTCTAAAATAATTCTAAATGAGAAACTGAGACACTGTGAGGTTTTTTTTGTATTCTGGAATTTGCCACACGTACTTTGAAAAAGTGTGTGTGTGAAGAGATGGATTATAAGTAATCTTCCTTATTTGTAAATTTGGTTGAGATTTAAATTATATTTTCATTCCTCACTGGAAGAAAATAAGGAAATAACCTTCTCAGACATAAGACGTGTCCCCATTCTGCCCTCCACCCTGTGCTCACTTCCCAGGGCTGTTGGTGCTTTGGTAGGTAGGTCCCTAAATCACTGCTCAAAGGAACTTCTCCTTCAGACCTTGAGGGTTTTGTGGGCAAATGGGGAAGTGGAGGGATTATTTGTCATTTGATGTGGCTGGGGAAGTTCTTCCAGTCTGAAATTTCTGGTGGGCTGGTTGGGATCCCTGGAGATGCTACCTTCTCCCATGAGCTGCCAAACCTCCCCTGTAAGGAGCCACGTGGGAGCAGGCAGCATAGCGAAACAAAATGAAAAAAGGAAACTGCTTCAGAAAAGGAGAGCATAAAAAAAGGCATTAGGGGGTGCAGTCTTTTCTACCGTCATGGTATTCTCCCCTCCAGCAAAGGAAAAAATGTTTTGTTTTCATACTTTTTTTGCAGTTGACTGTCCTTCTTTAAAATACAGCAGGCAAATTCTCCTTTCACGAGTGGCCATTAGCACAGTGAAAAGCGATGGCATATGATTTCTGTTACTATAGCATTTAATAATTGTAGCTTGGAGCTGAGTTCATCCCAGACCTTTTAGAGAATTTAGATCTTAAAGACTTAAAGGTCATTGCAGTCATTGTTAATAAGCTCACAGAATTAAAGGGAGCAAAAACTGAAAATAAGTAATTATAAGAGGACTTTCATGCACAGTACCTATAAGCTGAAAAGAAGGAATATTTTCAAACAAGCATTTTTTTTGGCAGAATAATTGACATTTTCTCTGCTATTAATCCCAAACTGCGGGGTACAGTGTTTTGTTATCCCCTGCCCCAGCTGAAGTCTCTTCTGCAGCCCCAGTGATGTGTGTTCGGAACAGCCTGGTCAGTTTCTAGAGAAGTGAATGTGAAGCTCGAAATTTTAATTAAGTAAGATCTCCTAAAGGAGTGCTGCGGGCAAGGGATAAACAAACTGTGAAACGTACGTTTTCTCAGATAAGGAGGACATCCATTCAGTCTGCTGAGCATCCAATAAAAGCAAACACTTTAATGCTGAAATCCAAAAGCCAGGTCTTTGCCCATATACCAACATTTTCCAGGGGTACTTCTCCTTCAAGCCCAGGGGGTGCAGTCAATTAAAACTGCTGCCCACACCTATGTATCCAAAACAATGTTTCCGTGCTTGGAAAGTATACGTGAAAATCCTGAATTTTTTCATTTTGATAGCAGCCGTTTTCTTGGGCAAAAATTTCAGCGGATGTCTCGGGCTGAGCTCTTACCAGGTCAGCGCAAGGAGTGTGTGTTAGCACCACTGCCTTAAAACCAGCACATCTTTTCCACAGCTTAAACCAAGTGACCATACACTGACCGGGGGAGTTTTGCCTGTGTAAAGCAGCAATGGGGAAGCAGAAAATTAGCTGACAAAATTGATTTAAGCATATTTTATGTTTTGTTTGGGTGGTTGCTTTTTTTTTTCAAGAGACACAAGGTTATAACTCAGGAGAACTAACTTCCACAACATTCATACAATAAATCATAGAGGTACTGTTGCCAAAATCAAGACAAAATTTCCAGATTCTAAAGTTGTATAGGATATTTCACTGGAAAATTCAAACTTTGAGAGAGAAAAAGAACTCAGTCTTTCCGGACAAGGACTGCAAGCAGAAAAATCTTAAGAACAATTAAAATGTTGAAGATTTAAACAAAACTGGATTTTCAAAAACATACATTCAAAAGGAGAGCTTTAAAAAAACTCATTCTTTTTTGTTTTTTTTGTTGTTTTTTTTTCTAGTTTGATCAACTTTTTTCAAGTTTTTTTTTAGTTCTCAGAGGAAAGTACAGGTAAACGAGCCTTTCAGGATTAGAATCAAGGCTGCCTTTGATCCACTTTGCCTCCGACCAGGAGCACTGTATTTTATTATGGGACCCCGTTGGTGTTTAGTGTTACTAGCCGCAAGAAGCACTGCTCGTGTCTGCGCTGCAGATTGCCTGGTTTAAAAGAGGATGATGTAATGCGGCACAGAAACAACCAACTATTTTCCCTGCAGTAATTTTACTTTGTGAGAGGGCCTCTTTCTAAGAGATAATCTGTCCTCATTACCACCAACACCAGCTTTGTGCCTACTATTTTATATTTGCCTTGACGTTCCACTAGGAAGGCTGGTTCAGTGCACTACATTTCAGAACCGGGACCAGAGCGGTCGGCTTCCAAAGTGACATCTCAGCTAATCAGGAAATGGAGCTGGCTCAACATCTGGCTTTTATTTGAGAGTAGCTTTGCATCTGAATGGTGAGCTCAGGGAGTGGAGACAGCAGCAGGACTTTGATCTGCCACTGCTTAATTTTGCTTGGATTAGAGAGGTCGCCATTAATGTCAGGAGGGATCCAACAACAGCTTTGCACTAAGGGCTTCCTGCTTGAAATTATTCCGCCTTTACCAGACTTTCTGGCCAGGGTAACGATGTATTTCTGTGGCTAGCATCAAGGTACCTGAGGTGCCCACCTTGAGAGCCAACGATACAGTTAAATGGCTAAAATTAAGAGTGGGAGCTACACCACCTCTTTCCATGAGGTTTCTCCATTCACAGAGGTGTGGAGGATGCTGGAGTGCTTGTCCGTGGGTGTGGAGTCCAGCTTATTTCTCTCTTTGATGTACATCTTCGTCATCCTCATGCATACCAGTGAACCCTCTCTTAAAATGGGGTGAATGAACGGTGCTTTGGGGCAAGTCCTTCAGCTGGAATAAACTAGCTGCTTTCAGCATTACCAAGCAATAATTACTGTGCTTCGCATCTCTTGATGGTGAATCTGGATAGGAATAATTCCTTCACCAAAACCAGTTGAAGCATCTGTTGGTACATTGCTTTTTTTCTAGAATGTATGTAATCTAATTACCCACTACTGGTGAATCACATCTAGACACCCTTGTCTTGTCTTAGAAAATTTAACTCCGTAGTACCTTTTTTTTTGTCTTTGCCCAGTGGAAAGCAAACTGATAAAGAGATTCTGCTTATCATTACACTAGTTTAGCTATTTTTATTTACTTATATTGCTCTTAAACATGCATACGTAGAAAACGTGAAAGTTATCTGCTAGTCACAAAAGAAATGTTTGAACAAAATACAAACATGCATGCGGTATATTTCTTTAATCACTGACCTGAACGCTTCTAAAACTTTAAAAATTAGTGACAGGTGTATCTAAGGAGCTAAGTGACAGGTGAGAACAGTTGAGGATGTTGGCAGTAACAATCATAGAATCATTTAGGTTGGAAAAGACCCTGAAGATCATCGAGGCAAATCTTGAATGGGATATGGCCCAGACCTCTCAGCATCAAAGCACAATCCCTGGCTGTAGAGGAGCATTTCCTGGACTGTGAGGAAGAGGAGGAGGCAAGGCAGGGGGTGGGCCTCAGAAGAGCTTTCCTTCGGTGATGAATCCATTGGTCTTTGGACCATAACAAGTCTTAGTTTGATGGTGTCCCAGGTCCTGGTAGCTGATCAGGCTTCACTGACTTTTTAGGCTGTTCTTCTGGGTGCAGATGGAGCCAGAGCCATTGCATTCATGTCACTATGCAGTGCCAGCTTTTACCAAAACCAAGCACTGAAAATCTAGGAAATTAATAGTTATGGGCATTATAAATCTTAATGGAGACTTCATATAAGCATTTTGCTTCTATTGAGTGGTTAAGAAGTATAGGTTTCATCACAGCACACACAGAGCAATGGAGAGCAAGAAGGAAGGGCTCATCAATCGATTAAATTAAAGGAGAAAAAGGCTTTGGCCAAAATAATTTATATTTATTTAGTTTATTATTTAGATTTAGATAGGAGTTTAACAAAGACATCTAAAACTGTGCTCCAGGCACTTTAGCTTCATATTAAGGAGAAAAAGAAATAAACATAGATGTCCTCCTTGAAACTAATAGAAAACCATTATCAGTGCCCTGGTTCAGCAGCAGCTTAAAGTTAAGCACCACGTTAAGTGCTTTGCTGGGTCCATTGCAGAACTGGAGTGCTGATTTTCCAGCCTGAGCAATGTTTCTCTATCTATTTTAAAGCTAGTCTTAGAAAATTATTTACTTCACAGGCTTTAAACATCTTTTTTTTTTTTTTAAAAAAGAGGGCTTTTGTCCATCACCACCCCAGGCCTCAGCGAAAGATTTAACTGCATTTATTACCTTTGGAGTTGTTTTCACCTCGTTTCATTGATTTATAATTTTTTTGCCCACTAAGAGGATGATAAGCATCCAGTAGCTGGTTTTAACTTGCAACAAGCGCATGTCTGTGATTGCACATCATCCAGGAAAAGCTTGTTCAGTCACTTGCACCTAATCAAGAAAGAGAGCTAAATTTAACAAAACAAAAATGTAGTGGAAGACAAAGACAGGCTGAGGCTTTATCTGGCAGGCAAACTGAAGAGGTCTTTGGAATGGTTTCAGAAGGTTTCCATTAAGAGAGAATAGCAAGTACAGAAAGACTGTTCATCAAGCTCTTTTAAAAGCATCATTGTAAAATGGATGGTCATGATAAATAATGAGGAAAGATTTGTGCAAAGGGAGGTTTAAGCAAAAAATCTCACACCAAACATTGCTGTGGAGGATCAGAGGCAAAACATTCAAGAACATCTCACTGTTGCAAACTTCCAGCTAACGTGATTTAGCAGCGGCGCAACTGTCTCACAGTGGCTGGGAGCTGCCGCCAGACATTCAGTACTGTATATTTTTCTTCATGTTATTGAGAGTGAAAGGTTAGACAGAGACAGGGTTTATAAAAAGCAGACTTTGCTCCAAATATTTTGTTTAACCTTCATAAAATATCCCCAGCTTCAGTGCAGAATTCCAGGACCGGGGAAGGAGAAAATATGAGGGATATTTGCCTTTCAGTTAGTACATTTATTCTGCTTTAATTAGAATTTCTCTTTTGCCAAATGACAAAAATGATTTTAATTTTGTTGCAGCAACACCGCAATAAACCTTCCCTTATCAAGGCGGGCGATCAGTGTGGTATAACAGAATGTTCCAGGCTCTTCAGAGCTGAGGTAATGTTGCTATATGTGACTGTCCTGTAGCTCAACATACTCAGAAAAAGTTACTGGATTCTTTTATTGCTTCACGGTCTGTGGCATTTGGCCACAGGGAGGTGCTCTCCTCAGCTTTTGTGCTGAGGCAAGCAAAGTCACCATGAGTGTTAGTCAAAAACTGGGGTAAATGGTGAAGTTATTTTCGTTCCACAGTGTTTCAAAAGGAGATTTTGAGTTGCTTACCAAATCAAAAAAACATGGAAAGGGCTTTTCTGTTGAGGAGATGCTTCTGGTGCACTGACATGCAGAAGATTAGGAGAGAGAAGATAAAAAGCACTACATTTTGTCTTCCTGCCTTGGCCAGAACATGAAAATTTGGGGGAAAATACATGTCAAATTTAGAAAAAGAGTATTTGTGTCTGGATGTGAGGTTTTGATTCTTCATCAGCTGCAGAGAGAACCAGCAACAGAAAGAAGAAGCCTCATCAAGTTTCTTCCTTTTTTGCACTCATTTGGGATGCTGTTTCATCTTGAAATCTCACTCTGTTCATTCCCACTCTTGCTCCTCACCCATTCGTGGTAGGGAGGGTGAATGCTTTACTCCACATGGCTGATGTACCCCTCCCCACCTCCAAATGCAGGCAGTCTGGTCCCTCTGTTCTTGCTGCCATGTGGGTGTTTGGTCCCACAGGTGCCTTCTCTAACCAGTCTTCCTCACCTTTTGGGGTTCCCCAGTCACTGGTTGAGGAAGGTCACTGGAGACTGCAAAGCTGCCCATGGGCAATAGGACTTGTGTTCCATAGCAGACTAGGTGAGTACAGAAGTCACCAGACTTCAGCCAATAGAGACACCTGCGAGCAGCCAATAGCATTGTCTGGGCCATGAAAATTGCTTAATGCTTCCTAGACGGAGCCACTGCTGTGGTATTGTAAAATCAAAAGCAAGGCTCACAGAGAGATCAGTCTGGTCTTGATTATCTAGGCGTGTATGGGATCTGAATGGTGTCCTACACCTTGGGAACTCATTAGTTACTGGAAGCAGTTTTAAACTTACCCAGGATGCTTATATTCTGCTGTGTAGAGATGGAGATTTTTTTTTTCCTTTGGGGATGGGTATTTCTGACTCGATGCTGAAAATTTTCTGTAACAAAATATATTAAATCTCAGCAGTAATTCTGTTTCTTTGTTTCTTGAGATCCTTGTCTATCCAGAAATAGCTAATTTACAGTGCCAAGGGAAAGAAAAATTGCTGTTGCA
>VXAK01002875.1:14131-33910 GCA_013399435.1 Arenaria interpres | reverse complement strand
AGGCACATTAAAATAAAGGACAAAAGCCTCTTCCCTCAACTTTGGCATTAATCACATATGAATGTGCTGATAGCTAAACCAATGTGGTTTTCACACCACACTTTTCATTTCAGATTATACATACACATTTACACAAGTTTCACGTGCTTTTAATGTCTATATCCAAAACATATATATATATATATATATATATAAATTTAGTCACAAATTAAATCCATCAGTTAGCAATCAGAATAAGAGAATGGAGGCTTTCTCTTTTATTGTTTGAAGACTGAAGTAAAATCATCACTTCTTTCCTATCACTTTCCTTTCTTCTTAGATTCCTTCCTCCTCTCTTATCAAATGATATCCAGGGAATGGCAGTGCTGGATAGACATGACTTAGCTTATGCAAATGTTGAAGCTATCATGAACATTCAATAAAATACACACTTTGAAGGAATTATGGCTGGGTGGTCTTGCACTAGAAAATGTTGCCAGCAGTGGTCTATTGGTAACAGATACGGTTGCTCTGCAAAATCGCTCTTCCAACAAAAGCCCTTGCGTACTTCAGCTGGTCTTATTTCACACAAGGATGCTAGTGTAAATTCTTCTAACCAAAAGAGAGCGTTGCCAGGTGCAGAAATTGGCTCTAGAGTTTTCCACTGGTACAGGTTTGTTGATGCAAGTATATTAATAAAACAGTACTGATGTGGGTTTGTTATAGCATAGACCTGACAATGCTTTAGGACTTTGATCCTCAGCTGACACCATGCTGCATTCATTAAAACTCACATCAAGCTTACTGACAGCTTGTTTGAAGGCTGCCCCTGGTAGGCTGCAGAGTCCCTGCTGTTGCTTTTCATTCCCACTCTTGCCGAGGTGTTATCTGAGCTGCAGCTGGAAGGTGGGACCGCAGCACAGGGAACAGGCCCACAGTAGCTTCGTGTTAGCTGCCCTGGGTAGCAGCAGAACATCCGCACAAACTGCGCCCCGGATACTGAACTGGACAGCTAACCAACACCCCAGCTTGTATTGCAGAGGCCCTGCTCCATTATTAACCAAGTTATATGGATTTAAGCTAGCATAGACATGTTTTTGCTTCCTCCAGAGGTGCCACATCCTTGGACTGCACTTTGTTCAACATTTGTGCAGTGCCTGGCACAAGGCAAGTCATTACCCATCGCCAGGCTGCTACTGGAACCCAAATAATGGCAGCTTTTTCATTTTGCTAGGTAACAGATGGCATCAGCTATCCATACAAAGGCAGCAGAGTTTAGAAACGATCACTTTTTCTTCCCCACTACCCTGCACTGCCCTCCCCTCCACCACATTGCCCTCTCCTCCTTATTTTTGTCTCCCCTTGCACCTTCCTGAAGCATTAAAGGTTACGGTACAGTTTGGACTCCTTGGGAATGAAATCAATACTTTCACGCTGTATCTACAGTCCCTGCTGGATTTTTAGGAATATTGCATCCTTTCTACTGTGTCACAGGGCTCAGTCTTCAGTTGAGCCACCAGTGGCACAAGGGAGTAATGGCTCTGTTGCAGGGACAAAACGACCTCTGTATAGTGGCTGCAGGAAATTCAATCGGTGTCTGTCTGGCTGCTTCCCCTTTCTTCATGGGGACACTTCTGAGGCACTATAATTGGCTTAGCCGGGGAGATAAGTGACAATTGTGGATGGGAGGAGGAAAAACAGGAGGAGGAAATCTCTCCACTTTTTATCTGTCTATTGAGAGGTCAGTGTCAGCCAAGAAGCACTTAAAAGAGATCTTCTGCTCTTATCTGGCAAGAACAAGGACACATGGAAAGATCTAGTCATGAGAGAAAAAGCCAGCTCCAAGGCTGCACGTGCCCAGGGCTTTCTGTAATGTTTCCTGACGAGCGGCTTACTGGCATGCTCAGGGCTAGATCACTGCTCCGGGAGATGAAGAGAGAGAACAAGTTCAAACCTCCAGGTTTCTACCAGACACGTGCATAGTCACAAACATTCACCTCTTTGGGGATCTTTTCCCACTGATTTCCTTGATCGCAGAAGCATGTACGCCTGCTTCCTACAAGTCTTCCAGTGTCACAGGCTGGCTTACATGGACCGGGCAAATTTGACCTGATGTGGCTCTGTCTCCCTTCCTTAAGACAAGTGCCTCTATCTGTGATGGGGGACACTTTGGAGCCTAATTACATGCAGGTTGATTCAAATGGTACCAAGCCATACAAAAATGAGAGAACCACTGGAGCTCTGAGGGCCTCTGTGTTTCCTGGTTGTGTACAAAAGACACTGCAGCAAATTGTTTCGATTGGCATAATCAGATGAATGAATCATAAAGCAGACAAACAGCAATTCATCCCTCCATGCAGCTTCTCTCCCTAATAGCATCGTGGTTATTCAGCTCAATAATGATATTTTCAATAAAATTTCACTTGCAGTCAGGTCCCTCTGCTCTTAATCCCACACTAACCAGAGAGGATAATGTAGTCTCACAGGTTTTTTCCATAAAATAAAATAGTTTTATACCTCTACAGAATTTAATCCCAGGTACAAAGATCAGAGTTCCCCTTACCAGATACATGCCCATCAGCAGTCTCTGACCCAGGGTAACCTCGGAAATGAATGTTCAACTCATTTTCATAGACTGGAGCAGTACAAATCCTCTTGAACGAGGCAAAGGCTTTTTGTTCATCAACACGGCAGAATACCCACCGACTGATTCTCAGTTTTTGTAGGACCTCAGTAGGCTTAACAGAAAAAGTTTCTGGTCAGAGGCCAAAGCTTCTTTTTGTACCTTTTTGAGATCAGAGTTGGTACATAGGCACATTGTAAAAAGTATATTTCTCATTGTTGAGTTTCATTGCTTGATAGTATAAATATAACATACTAAATTCTGTAAACTCTGCTCCTTTTGTCTTCACAGGTATTGGCAGAGAAAAAAACAGTTTGGGGAATGTCTTCTGTGATCAAAACTTTGCAGCAAAAATTAGAATGTAGTAATTGGCAGCACAGGCATTATCTTTGAAGCATGCAAAGATTAGGTGGTGGTATTTGAGCTTCTGGATCTTTCCTGAACATACAGTTTTGACATCAGTCAAGGGTGGCATTATCAAAGATCTATTCTAAGTCAAATATACCACATTGAACTGTCTAGCTTGCCTCCTTGGCATCCTTTATTTGTAAATACGAAGGGATTAAGCAAAGTCAAACCCCAGCATCCATACACAATTTTGTGAAAAAGTTTCTTTGGCTTTCAGCAACCTCTTCCTACAAGCTCTGGAAATCATTAGAGTTCTTCTTTTCTCATTACTACTGTAGATAATGATGCAGAAGATTAAAAAAAATATGGGTTTCGTGGATAAAACATAGAGGAGGATATAAAGAATTTTCCAGTGTCAGCAGTTTATGTCAGTCTGGAGTTTATTTTACACCACAAAAGGACTGCTTCAGGAGACTGGTGAAAGCTTTGCATGCCCTTAGCTAGACGCAAGCAGTCATGTATGTTACACACCAAATTGGGTCATACTTCAAGTCACTGGCCTGAACCAACTTTAATAACAGGCTTTGACCTATCTGTTATATCTGCCTTGGCTAGTGGAGAATTTGTGTTCATTTCTGTACTTTGATTCCTGTGACCTTTAGTTCAGCACTGATTTGATATCCCCAAACTTGGTTCTGATTTGCGTGCTTTTTTTTTCCTGAGTGGTATTTGCTTACATTGCTTTTCTCTGTATTTTTTTTTTCTATTTGCTTGCCTTTACCATCAGTCTTTTCAAATAACTTTTAAAGTAACTATAAAATTCTTTTAAAACAACTGTACCTCAGTCTGCTTTTTCTGGTCACCAGCTCCTGCTATTCAGTAGTTGAGAGAAGGTATTTCCTAGAGATCATATGTCTTCAATGAGAACGCTCTTGTGCTAACAAATTTCGAATGTGATTTTCTGCAATATTCATTTAAGGCTCTGTCTTTATGGGTGTGCCTGCCAGTTCAATTAGTTGTCCATTTTTAGAAAGCCATGCATAAATGGGATGGTTAATGGTCAAAACTAATTTGCTGAAAAGTTTGAACACTTACAGACAATGTTTAGTTTTTGTTATGGTTACAGGACAAATGGTACTTTGCAACCCTCTTTAGTCACTGTCAGTTGTCACTGCGGATGGCCAGCTTTGCTATTAGATCCTCATTCAAGCCGCCACTTCAGCTGGCTGCTGATTTCCACATTACCTTTTGGGCACTGGTTTACACATATGCTAGTGTCCTGCTATCCAGTGCCGTACCACAACTTAGGTAGGATAAGTCTGTCTTCCGATGAAGATGGTTGGAGTGATGTAATGAAGATGCATGGATGCATATTTTGCATCCGTGACAAAGTGTGTGTCACTGTAACTGAACAGGTTGCAGTGTATCCGAATTTGGCTTCGGAAAGAGAGGCGGACTACAGACATCTCCAACGTACTCCCAGTCCTAACTTTGGCATCCATGCACAAGGTACCAATTGCAAATGATGCCTGTGCTTGCAAGCCCTTCCTGCATGGAAACTTATTTGATCAGTCCTTGTAGGGGGGCGGGGGTGGGAGGGAGGCAGTGGGTACCCAACAGCTGCCCAGCCCGTTCCTCCTCAGCTGGAGCAGAGCTACCTCCATGCAGCTTCCTTCTAGGAGGGAGAAAACAAATCTCAGTTCAGCGGTCTTGCTTTTTGAAACCCATTCCACTCTGGCGCTTACACCTTCCTATTACTCTTGTAACTAATAAAGCTGCTCTGAACAACCGTATTCGCTTTGGAAAAGTGGCTAAACAGGCTTTTCCCTCTGGATGTCCATGTACGTTTTAGGTCAGAACCTGCATAATGTAAACAGACAGCTGGGTAGAAACACAGAAAGCAATTTGAAAGGACTTCTCATCAGAAAATAAGAAGGGAAGGACTGGAAAAGTAAACAAGGTTCAGTAAGAGAATGCAAATAGCAGAACCAACAGAGAAAAAAAGTCAGAGAAACTGTCTGTGGGTATCCACAGGCACAGCTGTTGACTGGCAGCAGTTTGATCTGGCTTATGGTGGAAAGAGATGGCCCGTGTCTCTCTGGCACAGTTCACTGCTTTGTGAGTAAGCACCTCAAAGTATATTGAAGAGCTTCAGCAAAGGAAGATTAGAGGAAAAACTACTGAAATATCTTAGAAGCTGCAGCCAGCTGTAACCAACAAGCATAAGAAAAGGCAGCAAAACACAGTGTTTTCAGGCTTTGCTTTCCAAGAGCTTTTAACTCCAGCGGAAAAGGATGGGTGGCCCTCAGCCCTCAGGGGGGAAGATACTAAGCCTTCATCCCTGCCTCAGATGCACAGGGTGCCACAGCCATGCCTGCTCCACAGCCGCCGCAAAACGGCTCTACTCTGAGCTCCCCGGTGGCCCAACCATTTTATTCACACTTTCTTCTTGCTGTCGTTGGTGTTAGTCTCTGAGTCTTCGGTGAGGGCCAGATTAGCTGGAGCAGGGGCAGAGCCCCAGCTGTCTTCCCTTTGTGCTGCCCCTAAACCTGCAGTGTTTTCCCTGCAGCTCCGTGAGGAGGGTGCAAGGCAGATGAGCCAGAGCTCCTCCTGGAACATGAAGGGAAAAGAGGAGGGGGTGGGAATCCCCACACCCCATGACCCCAGGTAAGCTGCAGGGTGGCAAAGCAGGGCTGGTTTACCATGGAGATTACCTGAGGCGGGTCTGCCCGTTTTTGTCCGTGGTGTGGATTACTGTCGCAGCTTAAATAGCTCTGGATTGTCCAGCCATCAGCTCACAGAGGCCTCCAAATAAGTTTTCTGCTGTGGAGAGCATCTTTCCAACAGAAAACTCAATGTGCAACTTTACGAAATCTTAAAGACAGATTTAATGAATGACACTTAGCTTGTCCCGCTGCAGTAAAATGAATCCAAGAAGGGGACCTGATCTTAATTTTCTTGCTGAGAGTAGCCTGCAGAGCCTGAAATTCAAAGATACAATATCTGCTTTGTTAGTCTATGAGCATGCTGTAAAATATGCTGTAATCTTTGCCAGGGGTATGTTGTGCATTCCCTGGAGGTTTTTCAGCACTGAGGAACACTTCAGACCGCTTAACAGTTTGTTCAGGCTTTGCCTTATAAGGCCTTTTAACTCCAGCACAAGCACATGACAACCCCTCCAAGTGTCAGCCTGTTGGGAACAGATCACAGCAAGAGTTTTCTCTGCTGAGGGAGCCACATTTGTCCTGTCTGCCCTGACCTGCTGCCCTTCTAAGCCCCTCTCCTGACAGCTAGCATAAAAACGTGGCGTTAGGGTAAAGGGTGGGGAGGGCAAAAGCTTAACTGTGTCCATGTCCATGTCCTGGCTGCAAAGGTTGAGTTACTTCGAATGCTTTGAGGTATTTTTGTGTACCGCGTTGGCTTCCCCTACAGCTGTGATGCCCTGGGAAGGTTGGTGGTCCACCACTGACATATATTCTTCAGGGGCAGGGCATGGGATCCGCAACTTTTGGGGAGACATCTTCTCTGCCAGTGAAGCTGAGGGAGCAGTGAGTTAAAAGTTGCTCTCGGCTCGTTCCGGCTTCGTGAGGATAGGTAGCTGCAATGGCAGCGGCAACTCTACATCAGGGCAGCAGAAACATTTTCGCTTTTCTTTTCTGCGTGTGTATATGTCTTATTTTAGCAGCTCTGGAACATCAGCAGAATAGGCTAAAGTATTGAAATGGGAAACGCAAACCACTGAAAGCGAGAATGTGCTCTGCTTTGACTTAAAATATCCTCTCTGAAAGCTGGCTGAGTTATAAGCCATGGGAAATAGCCATTTGTGGAAATCCAGGAGGGCTCTCAGCCTCTCCCGCAGTTCTCGGCAGCGTTCCCATCATGGCTCAGCTGGGCTGTGCATCGGTGGAGACTGCACTGGGCTTTGCAAGAGTTTGTAGCTGGGGGGAGAAGGAGCCCTATGGGGGGGGTGGCACAGGAGGGGCAAAACAGCCAGGAGGAGACCTAGGACCTCCTGCACCCCAGTCCAGTGTCAGAAGTCTGTAGGCAAAACCCCTCTCCCTCAGCCCTCTCTGCACCCCAAAAAACCTACACATGGTAGCACCCCATACTACACAGACTCAGCAGTTAAATTAATCCAGACTGTACGGGGCAAAACATGCAAAACAGGCCATGCAAACAGAGGGTTGTGTGACTTCAGTGGGATTACCGCATCTCTTCAAGGGCTCCAGATTAGAAACCATGGCTTGTAACCAGCTCTGAGAGAGAAAGGTACTATGAAATATCACACTGCATGTCATCCGCATTGTCATAGCCAGTACTTGTCATCACGCAGTGATTTCTCCCGAGCCAGAAAATCACAACTTAATTAAGCATTAAAGCTGCAATAGCCACAGTACCTGTGGTCCTTAAGTTGCTCAAAGTTAGGGGTGCAATGGGCTGAGTTTTTCAGCAAAAGGAAAAAGAACTGCCTAGGTTGCACATTGACATCCTCATACAAGTGGGCACACATATATATAAAAATTTAAGCTGCATCTTCTTGTCTCCAAAACAAACTACTCTACCTTTTAAAGCCTTTCAAACCTATTTCTATTCACAGTCCTCTCTGATGTGGGCACTGCTGAAAGGTTTTTCCAGCTTCCTACTTGCAGCAATGCTGCATTCGACTCTTTGGCTTTGTAGTTGCTGAAATTGCACTCAAGGCAAACAAAAGCCAAGATAATGCTTATTGTGGAATCTTTTACATAAAAATAACAGGCTAAAATACTTGCTCTGCTTCCCCTGAAACATCATTTTAATTCCACAATGCACACCAGATCTCCAATCTAAAGGCAACCCCTGTTTTTCCTGCCATTTTTACATTATTAACTCATTTTTCTCAGTGCATTCTTGTTTCTCTTCAAAGTATTAAGAATGTTTCTTTTGTTTTGCATCTTTCTTTCTCTCTACCTCACTCCAGAAGATTATGAGCTACACTTTGTTTCTTCAATACTGTGGTTTTTTTGTGGTGTTCGGGAAGACTGTGATCATATCGATTGCAGGAATGATTCCCATTATAAAATTTCACAGCTGGTACACTTTCATCATGGGATGAAATAGGCAGCCTACAGTATTAAATCAAAACTCTGATAGCTGGAAAACAGGTACAGTGAAACCAAGAAAAAAACAAAAGGCTATTAAAAAGGCACAATTTTTGGAGCTAATTTGTGGAACTCCTTGCCACAATATACCACCGACAGTCAGAACTAACTATATATCAGTAGAGGGCTGGAAACTGGTTGATATCAAGTGCAACGTGGTTCAGTAACAGGATCTTTTGAAAGAGAAATCAAATCCAGAGTTGTTCTTCAAGCTCTGATTGTGAGCTCCCAGGCAAAGCAGCACTATTTTGAAGAGACTAATAAGCAGGATTTCAAATTGTTTTTTAGCCCGTAATAAAAGTACTTCACATCATTTGAAAGTTTGTATTCCCACATTTACTCCACACAAAAGTGAAAAAAAGTGTAAAATGCTTTTATCTCAGAACACATCCTACCTTCAGGAAAAAAAACCATCAAACCTTTTGAGAAATTCACCAGATAAAATGGGAGTGTTTTCTAATCTATCTCATAAAAATTAATGCATACCTTGTGTGTAAGCTGGATTTTATAAACTATCATTATTCTGCCACTAATGACACCTCTTCTTAAATACTAAATATCAGCTTAATTTTTTGTAGGTGCTGCTATTGCAATGCCAGATGTAAACTTACTAATTGCCATCCTTCCTCAGCAGCCACACAGCAGCAGTCCCAGTGCTGAGGAGCTCACAGAAAGAGAAGAAGCAGACAGCAGTCAAAGAAAACACCCTCCTGAAAGGACAAGTGATTTGCAAGTTGTCAGGGCTTGCTTCATTAGTAACCACATCTGCAGAATATCTGCTTATTGATCCACTCTGCTAAATAAAATTGTCTAATGTTGTTTAGATTAGGGTTTGTTTTGGAAGTGGCATTACTGATTTGGAGACATATAAGCTTGTTATTCAAGTAGAAGAGTTGGGGCTTGAAATCATCACTTACGCGCCTCATGTACAACAAGCTGCAAACGTTGTTACACTTCTACACCTTTCTATGTGTGTAATCAAGGGGGGGAAATGCTGAAATTCCTAGATAGATCTGAAATGTGAGAACTCAAAATGCACCTTTAAAAGTCCCGTCTTTCAAAGGGTCTCAGTTTTCTGAAAAGTGCCATCATCCTTAAGTGGGACTCTCACATCAACATGGATGTATGTGCATTCAGTAAAGCTGAATTGGGGTTTACCAATCAGTACTTTGGCAATGAGAAGATCTGTTGAAGATGTTTAAAACAGGCACATCAGGGTGCCTTTCACCTCATTGCCATCACACACCAGATACAATATTGGCACCTACTGTAGACATATGCAAGTAGGTTTACGCAGGCTAGAAGTATCCTGAAACAGCTGTAAAACCACACTTTGTGATTTCCTGGGCACTAGAATCAACAAACATTTTGTCTTCTGCCAAATCTCAACTGGAAGTTTTTTATCAGTCTTTAGAAAGTATATTTTTATAGGATAGGAACAGACTAACGTGTGGAGAAAATTAAGTTGCCTAAATAGATCTGATGCAGACAGATAGCACAGCACTCTCCATGCCTTTGGTGAGTGCCCGAACTGCAAATGTATTGCCCATAACATCAGAAGATCAAAACTAATGAGTCATCTAAAGAAATCAAGGGAAAACATAGAAAAAGGGGGATATTTTTTTCTTTTCTATGGGAAAAGGGTAGATGATCACGTTGGGTAACATAATGAAGAAGAGATGTTTTTCTTCATTAGATGTATTTCTTTCAGTCTTTATAATTTCATAAGCAAAGCCATGCTCCTCTACCATCCTTATGATAGAGTCTCAGACTGTTATGCTGTGAAGAGTGGGCAGTGGCAGAAGCAGGCCTCAACTAAAGGATTTTCTTCACCTTCACAACATTGATTCAAACCTCGTAGGAGGAATTTGCAAGGTTCTAGTTCCGCACAATAATTATTCAAGAAGAAAAAAAAAGTCTTTTCTGTCAAATAACAACTTGACATGTTTTTTTCTACTCCATTTGTGCAGAGGGCCCTGCTACATGGTTACTATTATTTTAATTTATGATGAACTAGTGCCTCAAGTACATAAATACAGGAGGTTCTGTTGCACTACCTGCCTGTTGCAAACCAGTCCCAGCCTCACAGGGAGCTTCTTTCTTTTCCTTCCTGGCACCCCTAGTAGTAATTATCCAACATAAAGGTGAGCATCCCTTCAGACGCCTCTCCAGAAGTCTGAATTTACCATGAGGTTGACAATAACTGCAGCCTTGCTCCACATTTTGTTATTCTCTAGTACAAGAGACATCAAACAGAGCAAGCTGGAGAAGGATGAAAAGCCTGCTTAAGTACTGAATTAAGACATAACTTGAAGTTTTCACGGCTAAAGCATTCATCCTCTTCCCAAATATCTATATTTAAAAGGTTGGGTGGCTGCTTAGTGTTGAAACAATTGTGTATTGTACTATCTTCCAGGTTCCAAAATTGGAATATATGCAGAAGCTTAAAATGTAGACATGTTGACAGGGATTTTCAAAGCAGTCTAGAGGATTAAGAATCATTTTCCACTAAACCTAGTGGAAGACGATGTCAATCTTTTAGACTGCTTTGTAAATCAGAATTAAATTTCATCCTAGGAACTGCTGACTACTAGGTTTAATGAATACTGTCTCTTCTGAATGCTACTTACTAGAGAAGGCATTTGTACATTAGAGGTGCAAGATATAAAGATTATTTCCTAATTAGCTGCACGCCAAAGATACCAGTTTAATGGTAATCTCATCTTGAGTGAGGCTTATATGCAGCATGCAATATAATGTAAAACAGTTCTTCAATTTGTACCTTATAACGTTAAAGTATGAAATAACTCCATTAGAGTAACATGCATAGGAAGTCAGTGGAACTTGCGTTTTCCTCAGGAAGCCTCATTATGATTTTTCTCAGCATCTACTGCTGCTGTCCGCCACACTAGTCTTTAAAAAGCATTAGAGGGAATATTACATATTCTCAGTGGCCCTAGGCACGAAACCACTGGGGATGCCTTTCCCATGAAAGGGACATCCCAGTGTGCTTGCATGCCTTTATGTTGAGCACTGGAAGTGGGACCATGGAGAAGAAACAACAGCCTTAATGATCCTTGGAAGAGATCACTTGCATATATGCAACGCGGTGGCTTTGCATAATACATATTGCGTGTTGCTGTGGTTCAACTCTTGGCATCTTGTGGCTGCCTCAGGCTGTGAAAAGCTTAATGAATTCCCTAGCTAAGACGAAAGCTGGGTATACCCATTTGGGAGCAGCATAGACTGATCCAAAATTTATATTAAACTTCCAGCATGGTTCCAGAAAGTAGCCAGTTACTTTTTATTTCTGCTTCTCCTATGTGACTTTCTGTCATGATCTGAAGCAGAAGCCAGAAGGCCTAAAGACGATTGCTGTGCAAAACGTTCCCAGTTTTATCAGGTCAGAGGACCAAAGGCAGGATACTGCCTAAAAATCTGTTATTATGGGGTCCTTTTTTTAGGACTAGCACCACTAGCTAGGAGTCTCAAAGGCTACATGACAGCTCTCTGGAGAATTTCAGAAAGATGGGCAGTGATAAGTAGACCTGACTCCAATCTGACTTGCCCCTCTTTCAAAGTACTGTCAGACCCCTTATTTGAATGGATTGATTTAACTCTTTTTCATCAAAAAGATAAAATCAAAATTCCAGCTCTTTCATTGCTGTAACATGCTGGAGTTGGGGTGGACTGATCTGAAACGCCCATCATTAAATTATGACCTTGGTGCAGACAAGCTGAAGACACATCTCTGTGCAGCCTCTCCGTGGAGGAGGAAGGCATGCTGTTGTAAATTTCCTAGTTATTTAATCTTAGTTGAAAGCTTATAATTAACAAAAGGTGCCTTTATAGACTGGAGTGGGCTCCTTATTACTTTTTTGGCATTGCAAATCCAATGTCAATCCTATAGTACTTCTTGAGGAGCCTGTTAGGATAGGAGACAGAACTGAGGATAGACTAGAGGGCCTACACCCTACAGGATGTTTATAAAGGAGGTATAAAGTTATCTTTTTGTCATATATGGGGGAACAACAAAGGTCACATAGTTGTCAGAGCAACAATAAAACTCAAATATTCAGATTCTGGCCCCAGTCACCTTCTGGAGCAGTAGTTAATTTTCACCTCTTCTATAGCTTTTGCCAGTTGGGCTGCAGTTAACTTCTTTCTTTTCTTTACTATTTCACTTCTGAAGCAAAATCTAGTGTACTAACACAAACCTCAGCAGTAAATATTTTGCAGTTTTTAAGATAATATCATCTCAGCTGCATACTATATGTGGAGGATGATCAGCAGGCACAAGAACAGAAATAAGTGCTGCTAAAAACAGCTTTCCCGCTACAATCTGGGTTGTTTGAACAGAAAGGAGAGGGACATGCCAGAATCTACAGGAATCAAGCTCTACTTTTTAAATCCAAAGTCAAAAAAATGTACATTCTTTCCTCTTCAATAGCCAAGCCATCTTTAAGGGGCAAGATGGGCAAGAGCACTAAAGTTGTCAGGATCTATGAAACTCAGTGCCACAAAATGTTTCTAATGGGGTGGATAACACAAGTCCTGGTATAGATGTGAATCTCAGCTCATTAACAGCTGCAAAGGGATGCGCAAGCTAAAGGGTGTTGGCCTATTTCAGTGCCATCATTATGCTGATAGAATAGAAATTCAACAAAAAAAATTTCCTTTTTAGTGAAGAAGAATAGAAATTCAACAGAAGTTCCCTTTTTAGTGAAGAGTTGTCCTATTCACAGATGTGTCTCTGCTCCACACTGTGGTGCTGGGAGTATTACCTGCTCTCGTCACCCCTCTCTCCCCCCGACGGATGTAAAGTGTCAAGGGCGTCACTGAGAATAGATAGTGAGAGGTAAGGACTAACCAGGATTTTCCTCTTGTGTAATATCAAAGAAAGTAAAGGAAACTGGGAAAGGTTACCTTGCATTTCACCTCTGCAGGTCATCCAATGCCCCCCTGCTCCCCAGGAGCCAGGGTGGGCTCCTGCAGCAAGGTGTTAGCTGGGTAAGTGACCTGCAGTGCCAGTAGCTGAAATCCCAGAGGAGACAGGCTGCTTCCTACACCTGGGAAGCTTCAAATAACCCCAGATACCAGGAGGGAAAAGAAGGGAGAAGGGTGAAATGCATACATAATTTGTTCCTGTTCTTCCCTACTTCAAGAGAAGTCACTGCAAACAGGAAGGATCTCCTGATTTACTGACTGCAGGCTCTGACAGGGGGTGCTCTGTGGCTTGCTTCATTAATTACTGCCAAGGACTGAAGGTGTGGAATAAATCTCACGCTAACACAAGGCTATTTAAGCATAGCAGGGGGGCCGGCAGGAGAAGAGGTCTCAGGAGAGCCATTGCTTCTTGTCCCTGCTACCAGCAGAATCACTTACAAACATTTGGCTGGGAGACTTCTGCTCTATGGAAGGTCTTGAAGACTTCTTCCAACCACAGTGTCTGGTTCTTCAAGGTGACATGTCCATATCCGCATGGAGACCACTCGAGTCAGAGGACTTATCAGTGCAAGCTCCCCATGGCTGCAGAACAAAACGAAGCAAACATGGAAAAACCTAATAGGCTGCACTTATTAATAAATGATGGCTTACCTATTCATAAGCCTGCTGTCTTGGGAAGGTTTAAAACAAAGCTCTGTGCTCTAGCTTTTTATTTCTCAAACAATGCCATCTCCTGCTGTGTGTGCTTCAACTCCATGTCTTGCTAGCAACTGGAAAAACTGAAAGAAAAGAAAAAGGAGAGAAGAAATAACTTCAGTTAAACCAAGTCTGAAATAAAGATATTTTTTTTTCAATGAAGAAAGAACCATCTTGTGCACTTAGAGAACTGGACTTGGAGGTATAGGCTGAGCTCTGCCACTGCCCTCCTGTCCAACTGCAGGCATATTGCTGGTGGTTTCCCCATCTGCATTCTCCAGGTGTGAAATGCTGTGGGAGATGGAGGGGGTATTTCCCAGCCTTTGCTTGTCCTGTCGGTCAGGCTGGTTTTCCCACCACCCCGCACCACCTGGGGGCTGTGCCCATGAAATCCCGTGCAAAGGGCAGCGGGAGATGAGGATGGTGTACTGGTGCTAGTATCTACCACCCCACAGTGGAGGGGTCAAGGCACATGTCTGGGCATTCAGCCACTTCTCTTTCACCACTGCAAGTCACGAGTGGCAACAGAGCGGGCATCCCGAACACCAAGCCACCCAGGGTGGGTGTGCAAGGGCTTGGACACACAGCTCACACCGTGTAGTGGGTTAACATGCCCGGATGAGATGAGAACAACTGTCAGCAGGGTGATAGCTCGTTGGGAGGGGGGTCCCTGAGGTGCAGCTCACAGTGGTGAGGTTCCAGGTGGCCCGAGCACAACCCCTGGTGCTGCAGCCGCTGTGCACCCCCAGCCAGTAGCCTGGAGAGAGAAGGGCAGCAAGAGACTGTTGTCTGATGAGGCTGAGTGCCCCAATTAAAACTGCAGATGGAGTAGGCTCTCCTGGAAATGTTGGGTGGTACCACTGCCAAAAATTTTGAAGGCTGCGTTGTGCGAGACACCATGTTTAAGGGAGTCCAAAAAGCGAGCAAGGACGATGGGCTCGGGAATATAAAAGTTTAGACAAACTTTTCATTCCTGCCCTATTTTAATACAGCATCTGAGGCCAGCACCTGGTAAGGAAGATAAAAAACAGATTAATCAAACCTCAGAATTTCAACTTAGATGAAAATAATATGGTTCAAGTATGCCCTAGGGAGGAATGCTTGACAATAGTGAGGATGCCAGAACAGTGTTAGTGCAGCACAATGCAACATGTTGGCATGTGGTAATTTTAAGAGCCAGAAGTATCTCCTCTTAAACAATCTGAAATGCAAATGTGAAGTCTGTTTTCCCTCCTTGCTCTGTGTTTTCTTGACAACCGCTGCCAGGATCCAACCACTAAGTTGTCACCACAAAAATATGTCGATGTATTTGCAATGGCTGAGGCATTAATTCTGACCTTCATGTGTATGCGTGTGCCTTCTTTACACAATCTTCAGGCCAAAGTCTGCCTTCTTAGACTGATTCAATCCTACAAACAGCCAAGAGGATGGGAAGGCCAGGGTTTTGCTCTGGGGATGAGATGCCTGGCATCATACAACCATTGCCCTGGTTGTATGCAGGGCAATGTCAAAAGAAACCTTTGTTTGTCAAAAAAAAAAAAAAAGGCATTTATCAGAAAGCAAACACAGGTGATTTAAACTAGAACCTTTCCTGATCCAGCTGTGCTCCATGGAAAAGACAAGAACCTGATTTCCACCATGCAACTAGGTTGTTTCAATAAAAGTTCAGGCTACACATAGCTCAGAGCACTTTCAGGATCCTCTCCAGCATTGAACAGGGACTACAGATTGTTTCCTACACTCTTTTCCAAAGAAATGAAAATAAAAATCTGTTTTGCATGGAAATGGGATGCAATTCACACATTATTAAGATTAGCAGTTTTTGCTCTTTTAAAAATTGCGGTGAAAAGAACAGCCTTTTAACTGACATTTGAAAACTAATAGGGACATTTTTCCCTTTTTCTTCATTTCTAGCTACTGAACAAAGTATATTAAAATACTACTTTCCTCTTGCTTGCCTACTCTTCTAGAATCTTATTGCTCCTCCCTACTCCCTCCAATCTCTCTTGTTTTCTGAGTATTTTCAAAATTTGGAAATACTAGCTTGCCTTACTGCCCTAAAAGTAAATCAAAAGAAATAAAAATCTATGAGGCTTAACACAATTTCCAATTTTTTTATTAAAGTTCCTTACCAACAGAGCAAAACATTCTGGAAACAAAAAACCTGACCAACATGGGGAAAAAAAATTGTGTAAAAATAGACTGGATAGTTGTTTTGTTTTGTTTCATTTAGAGCTGCCTTCACTAATCAAATGTCTGCAGGGGCTGTCCCCTGCAGACTCTGTCATGACCTCGTGAGTCACCTTATAGAAGTCCTTTCACCTGGGTGTGCTCTGTGAACCACTTGGGTGAAGGATTCCCACCTCACTGCATCACAGCCTCCAAGCTATACAAAAAGAAAGACACTGTAGGGAAATTAGTGGCTATTATTATTGCATGACTTCCAGCCATTATTACTGTAAGTAATAATGTGCTCAGCACTGTGTTCAGTTCTGGGCCCCTCACTACAGGAAGGACATTGAGCTGCTGGAGCGTGTCCAGAGGAGAGCCACCAAGCTGGTGAGGGGTCTAGAGGACAAGTCCTGTGAGGAGAGGTTGAGGGAACTGGGCATGTTCAGTTTGGAGAAGAGGAGGCCGAGGGGAGACCTCATTGCCCTCCACAACTACCTGAAAGGAGGTTGTAGAGAGGTGGGGGTTGGCCTCTTCTCCCAAGGGAATAATGACAGGACTAGAGGAAATGGTCTGAAGTTGCAGCAGGGGAGGTTTAGATTAGATATTAGGAAGAATTACTTTACTGAGAAAGTGGTCAGGCACTGGAACAGCCTGCCCAGGGAGGTGGTGGAATCACCATCCCTGGAGGTATTTAACAGACGTGTAGACGTGGCACTTCAGGGCATGCTCTAGTGCCCAAAATTATTGGTTTGTGGGTGGGTGTGATGTGGTGGGGTGTTTGAGGTTTTTGTTTTGTTGGTGTTTTTGTTTTGTTTTGGGGTTTTTTGGGGGGTTTGGTGGTTTTGTTTGAGGTTGGACTCGAGGATCTCAGAGCTCCCTTCCAACCATGGTGATTCTGTGATTCTGTAAGTCACCAGCAAGAAACTTCTCCACTGCTCGTGCATCCTCTCTCATTCCTGTACAACTGTAAGAAGCCAGCAGGGTGGGCTGCTACACATTTCCTTGAGGATGTGCATTTCCTTGGCAAACTCAAGCGGAGAAGGGTGCACAGCCCTGCAGCCTGTTTCGCTGGGGCCAGAAATGCCCCAGCACTCACGTGGGTGCACGCTGCTCACCCCTCGCCTGCAACAAGCACTGCAGTTAAACAGGAGAGAGGATGAACTTGGGGCCAATACAGCGTCCAGCTCAGCCGCAGTTCTTCACGAACCATTGTGAGGTTTCATATCAGAGGTGAGATGTGCACATGCACTTTTACATGCAGCTACCTTGAATGCACTTAAGCACAGGTTTAAATGCTTTGCTGAGTGGATGCCACATGGAAGGAAAGAGGGGGTGACCTAACGTGGTGCATCTAACACACTTGGCAGCACCTAAGGTGTATACGGGTTGTGGAGTGAATAGGTTGCCTGTCCCAGCTCCAGTGAGCGCCGGGGCATACCCTTGCCTTTGCTGGATATAGCCTGTAGCAGAATTCCTCCCCTTGGCAAGGCTTAACAGCAAAACATGAGAAGGGTATTGAAGGGATTTAATTGCATAGCTTGGAAGTCTTAGTAGGAGTTGCCCATGTGTGCTCCCAGTGAACATGTGGGAGTATAGATGTCTGGATCCTGTGTGACGGGATATTTCAAAACCAGCTGTAGTAATATAAGCAGCAATACATGGACCTTTATGTGGCGACTGAAAACAAAGAAAAAGGAGAGGTTTTGAAGAAAAACAACAAGCTGAAAGGGACCAAATAAGCTAAAGGACAGATGCCATCTGACAAATTACTTAAAGCTGGAAGACTGAAAGAGTGTCCCAGTTTAAGCTGGAACTGTTGCATTTCCCCTAGCTGTGCGCCCACCCCAACACCCACTTACAGATACTGCCTCCTTTGGGACACGGCAATAAAACTTTGCCTTTTGGCCACAGAGACTACTGAAATTATATAATGCTCTGTGAGTTTTCTTCACAACAAAGGATCTCTTTCACGGAGGCAAAGCTAAGCAAGAAGTCACTTTGACATGCTGTCACGAGACAAGGAAGCTGGGCACCAGTAAGGGAAATTGGACCAAGAGGTGGAAAATCCTGAGAAAGCAGATGCCTTGGAAGGCACCCTGCAGCAAGTAGCACATCCCAGAGCTGGAAATGGAGGTGGAGGATGTCTGGGAGAGGAGACAGGCGTGTCAGCAGAGAGGTGAAATGCCAGGCTGGGTGGCATATGAAAGGGCAGGCACGTGGAAAGCAGGGTGACCTCCAGTCCGCTTTCCCCCAAGATGATGGAGTTTTCCTGTCTTGTCAGCGTGGGGTTATTAAACCCAAATTTCATGCTGCAAAATGCATTTCTGCTCCTTGGTGGGGGGATGGCAGCAGGGTGCCGGGCACAGCCCCTGCTCAGCCCTGCAGCTGGCGCGGGTGGCTGTCCTGGCTCGGGGACATCCCTCTGCTGGGGAACCCTCATACTCCCCCCACGGGGCCGGGGTGGTGGGGAGGGGTGTGCTTCTTTGCTGTTTGTGAGAAAAGAAAGCAGGTGGGAGATGACACAGGAAAAAAAAAAAAAAAAAAAAAATAAAAAGAGTAAAAAAAAGAAAAAAGCAGGGAGGTTGCATGCCAAACTGAAGCCACACTTGAAATCAAGGGTACCCTCATGATACCGGCTCAGGCCTCCCCTCCCCTCCCCAGCCGCCTCCTTCCCTATTTATAACACACCCGGGGGCTTCAGTCAGACTGTTTTTTCTGTACAGCTGTGTGGCTTTGGAGTGCCTGATGCCAACACCGTGCTTTAACGCGCCATGCACGTGTGCAGGGCGCAGGGACACCTTCCCGCATCCCCCCCCGCCAGCCCCCGCAGACACACACATTCTCTTCCCCGCTGCCCTGCACCGGTGCCCGCCTTTCTCAGCCTGTTGTGCTACCCCTGCCTTCCCCCGGCGGCCGTGCCGTCCCTTGTCCTCCCTCCTCCATCAGCCATCCCTGTCCTTTCCCTTGGCCCAAACCTGCTTTTCGCTTGGCGCAGGGAGGGGGCCTGCAGCTCCCGCTGGCCGCCCTGGAGTGCCAGCATCCTTGCCGCCCCGCTGGCTAAGGGCATGCGGTGGGCACCTCTGCCACCGCCACCGCCGCAGTCCACGCGGGTTTGGATTACTGTCCACGCTACCCGATCGTGGGGCTCCTGCCGGGACCCAGCGCCCCAGAGGAGGAGCAAATGAGCTGAGACGTCAAGGCGAAAAATTATAGCCCTGCGAGGCTCTCCCTGCGCTCAGCTGCCGGGCGAGCGCGTAGATGGCTTGTGTGACAGCGGCAGCACACGGGAGCGGCAATGACATGCAGTCAGCGATACAGCTGGGAGACAGGCAGCCAGGCAGGCACCGGTCCAGTGACTAAAATGCTCCTACCGTGAGCCAGCCTGCAGTGCCTCCCAAAGTGGCTGGCTACTACACGGGAGCGGGGCTTTCTTGGCAATTACTCCAGTTCCCCCCGGGTGACTGCAGTGTGTGTGCTCCGCTTGGTTTTGATTTGCCTTTTTGGCTTTTTTTTTTTTTTCTTTTTTTTTCCCCTCCTCTCCACCACCACCCGTCTCCCTCTCTCTCCTCCCGTGTCCTTCTCTCCAGGATGGCGGAAGCAGAGTTGCACAAGGAAAGGCTCCAAGCCATAGCAGTAAGTCAGTTCCATTTTACTTGCTCTTTTGTCCCTACGGGTGGGTGGCGGAGGGAAGGGGGGGGGATTCCGTCAGGGTGGCTGGGAAGCGCCCGGAGAGCCTGGCTTTCCTGAAGTTGTGCCTGGAGTTTCCCCCAGTTCGGGAAACGAGTGGTTAAACCCTGCTTTGCAGGGTTTGGCGGAGAAAGAGGGCTCTGAGGAAGAGCGTTGAGCTGACACGTGCGGAAAGAAAAATGTGAATGC
>VXAK01002875.1:2132-14113 GCA_013399435.1 Arenaria interpres | reverse complement strand
AAAATGTGAATGCACAGTGGCACGCTTAAAAGATTGATGATGGAGAAGAAAAAGAAGGAATAAGCGGGGAGGAGGGGAAGGTTGAGGGAGAAAATCAGTGCTCTGCTGAAATGATGTTTTCTCACGGTGGGAGCTTTAGCTTAGCTGATTAAGAAGTTAAACAAAATGATCTGCTGCAGGGTGGCTTTTACTGCAGAAAGTAATTGTGGTATTACAAATTTTTAAGACAATCAAATACAAACACTACAGTATCAAAATAGTGTAATTATTTGATCTACTAGTTAAAGTGTCACCTCAGCTGCATAGCCGAGCGCGTGCTTCCAGGCAAATTCCCTGCCGAGCTGCACCCTGCCAGGGGTAAAGTTTAGGCAGGCTTTTACCCCGTTTCAGTTAAAACTTTTGCTTTCATGGTTAGGACCATAATTTGGAGTGAGGTGTGGGCCCAGCTGGTGCAGACCTCAGAGGAACGTGGGCAGTGACACCTGGTGAGGACTGGGCCTGGGTGTTTAAAAAACCCCATCGCCCCGGGGCAGGCAGAAATTGCCAGCTCATCTCCTGGCAGGGCACAGGCGCCCCGTCAAAAGGCCTGTGTTCCCGTGGGCGCTGCCAGCCTGCCAGCCCCACACAGCCCGCCCTTGTTCGAGTGACACCCGGCTTCTTCTTCTTCCCCACGGCTGGGCTGGGATGCTGGTGCAGCTGTGCCGGTCCCGGTCGGGTGGCACGGTCCGTGCCGGGGACCGCACACCTGGAGGTCTGCAGGGAGATGACAGAAGACGGCAGAGCCCGCATGGGTTTTACGTGCCTTTCCCCCGTTCCCCCAGTGATCAACAGATGCCGCGTTTTACTGTAGCGCCGGCAGAGATCACAGATTTCCTTTGTAGTAAGAGGAATGGCTGCTGCTGCTGCTGTTCCAAGCTGTTTTCTTTAAGTCCGCTAATAGGCCCGTGGAGATTTAAAATAACCCGATGTAAAACAAATAGGTTGGGGGGGTTGTCTCTCTAAAACACTTCCTGAAAAAGAACAAATTATATCATTTGATAGGGATGGGGGGGGGAATATCGTAACTGTTTAATTTTCAGGCAGTGGGAAGTAGATGCATATTTTTAAGCTGGTTCACAGTTTTCTGTCAGCATAGGCATTGCCAAATCTCCAAATGGAAACAACCCGGGAACATTCCCTCTCGGCAGCCACCCTCGCCACTGCCTTGGGTTTGGTGTTCCTGTGTGGCAGAACCATTCTGCAGAGCTGCTCCATGTATTGCTGCTGTGCATAGCTCTGAAAAACCTCCCTCTCCAAAAAAAAAAAAAAAAAAGGTTTACATTATTGCAGCTTTTTTTGACTGCTATATAAAAGAAAACCAAGTTGTACCCTTTTCTGCTCCGCATGATGTGCTTACACCTCTCACCAAAGTAGATCAGATGCTCTGCTGCTTCTTACTGCTTTGCATTTCACACCAATGAGGCCATTATGGATGTAAAATTATCACCTGGTATATTGCAGCTTTTTACAGTAGGTTTATGCTGGTATGAAAGAAGGCCTTGAGAATCTGGATCTTCATTTTCTATATGCATTTCCTTTTTGTTTTCTATTTCAGGCAACAAATAAAACATAGGATAGCAACGTAGGCAGTGAATTAGATTGGCATAATTTTACTCCAGCTTCAAAAATATTTAGCCTTATTTTAAGTTGAATGTGATTCCACGAACTGACTTGTTTTCTTACCACCCTGCAGAGCAACAGGTTTTCCACATAAGCTTGTTAGGTAACTTTTCTCCTGTGCTTGGGCTGCTACAAATGTTTGCCAGAATGCAGAGAAGTTTGTTTCTAGTACAAGCTTTGCTCCGTGAGGATGAGTGACATGACACAAGTTAGGCATTTCTCTTCTGCCACTGGCTGGCTACAACAAGGTCAGTCCTCAAAAGTCGCATGGCCCTTCTTAGAAGACGAAAAAGGTGGCATTTCAGTTCAGCTTGGTGGTGTTCTTTCTAGTTTGAGAAGCTGCAGTATCTCACGCAGAGGAGCAGAAGCTTACACTAGCCCTCTCCAGTCAAGCTGGCTGAATGCTAGGCATATAGAAAGAAATCCATTTACCGCTGGGACTTCTACACAACTGTTGCCTGTGAGTTTGTTCTTGCTGTCATAATCACCGCGGCAAATGAGCCTGCCAGGAGGACAGGCAGAGTAAATTGTAATTCTGCATCACCATGTATTTAAGGAAAACAAAATCCAAACATGGGAATATGAATATTTGCACCAGAAGGCTGATGCCTTTTGAAGAATTTGATTTTGTACTTTGTTGCTCTGACTAATCACAGCTTTTAATATATGCCTGTCTGGCACAGAGGCAAGTGTCATGGGAAGAGGGAAAAAGGGGTCTAACTGTTAGGACATTAATCTAAACCTTGGTGAACATGAGTTAGCCACCTGTTTTGCCAGAAGCAAGTACTTAGCCTCTCTGTGCATTCATTTTCCGTCTGTAAGCTGTGAATAATGGACTTTGCCCTTGTCTCAGAGAGCTGTTAGGGATGCATGCAAGATTGAGGAGAACTTGGATGCAAGATTGAGGAGAACTTGGTTTAGCAGGGCAAGAAACAGCTAAGTAAGTCTTTAAAAAATAGAATATGTTATTCTAAAAAAAAAAAAAAAGAGAGAGAGAAGCTTTAAATGTATGTGGTTTTAAATACCATTGTACATGCTTAAGCTGTGATTTTTATACCTGTTTTCGAGGTTCCTGAAATTCACAAACTGAGAGACTACAGAGTCTGTAAAACTCAGAGCACTGTGGCAGTCCAGTTTGAGAAGTGGGAAGATGTGAGACACCTACTGAAAAGTGGAAACCTGTTCTCTCTGCTTGGGAGGAAAGCATAAATTCTGTGTCCTGGGGAGGTCCTGTGATGGCCAGGAGCCATTGGTTTTCCGATCCTTCCTTGAGCAGAGGTCACATCACATCTCGCCACCTGCGTATCACGTGTGCCACAGACAGATACTGGTAGATCTTTCTGTCATGCCACACCACTCTTAAGTGGTGTTTGTTTGAGCCTGACCCTAAATCACCACAGCACTGATCTGCTGCTCTATTGCCAACAGAGACAAGCAGTGCCTGCTCTGAGCGCTGTGGGAAGATGCCTTGCAGGAGACAAGCAAGAGGTTAAAAGAGAGAGGTCAGAACCTGTCCTCTCTCTGGGCTTTTTCCTACAGCATACTTCAGTGCTTGTGCCTGCTCTTTTCCAGAAAGGGGGTGGGAGGGTAAAATTTTGGGTGAAAAAGGAAGCATTTTTGTGGCTTTAAAAAGTATGCCTGCTCTGAGTTGCTCTGGAGTTTGGAATGCAAAAAGTCCCAGAGGAAGCACGCTTGGTAGCCAGGGGACAGGTGAGCTGAGTTGGTTGATCATATTTTGGATGAATAAAGTGTGTGGCTCCACAACTTATTCTATGTCTCTGTGACTGCAGGGATCACCACCAGATAGTGATCTAAACATAGACAAGCATTTTCGATATGTACATATTTTCCATCGCTTAGCTAGCAGGCATAAATCTGGGAAGTGGGGGCATTGAGTATGTATTGGTGTATCTGGGGTACAAATGCACATATGATGTAGTGAACTAAAGGCAATCATTGAGGGACAGCACTGAGGAGAAATCGTCCACTAGAGAAAAAAACAACGCAGGAGCTGGAGGAGGTTTTCAGGTTAAGGACATGTCTGGCCTGCAGATTCAAGTGAGAAGCTACTAAAATGTACTGATTTCTTAGGAAGTAAAACCAGTGCCCAGCTCTGAGAACCAAGAGTTCATTGAAGCATTAAAGCAAGGGAACTATTGACATTCCAATAGCCATGTCAAAGGTACCTCCAGTCGACCAAGACCATTCTTGCTTTTTCTATGAGATTATGACTTTTGTGGGCTGGATCTAATATTGCTTGAATGTCATCGGGTGTTTGACTTAGTATGTCAGGACACTGTTGTTTAAAAATAGCCCCCTCCTGTATCAGTGGGGTCTGCCTTAGCTGGATTAAGGACTGGGTCTCAAAAAGTTGCTGTTAGTGAGGGAGACTGCTGAACAGAGCCTTTTTCCTTGAGAGCAAAGGCAGGGAAGAGCTTATAGGAAGCAGCTTTTCAGGGCTTAAAGGGCTTCTCTATTGGAACTTTGATGTAAATGAAAAATCAAAATTGTTAGTGTGCAGGTAGCCTAAAGAGAGGTGGAGGAGGAAATACGATGACAAAAAGCTGTCCTGCAGAACAAGTTGGATTATATGGTGAGTGGGGTCCTCCACTTAAAGAAGTCCTTCACACCTTTGTACAGCTGGTGTTAAGACAGGCCAGCGCAGGACTGTGCATCCAAATACAAGGGCGTACAGGTCAGCCCCAAAGATGAGTGCTCTGCAGCCTGAGTGGTGCTGCTAGAACTAGCGTGGGAGGTAATCCAACAGGGATGTGGAGGGGATCCTCGTCCTGCAAAGGAGATTAGTTTCATACTAGTTAAAACCATACCAGATGAGGTTTTAGAGTGCTCCCAAAAGAAAGGCAGGTGCATGTAAGTTTATATATAACATTGCACTGATTTTTCAACAGGTCTTTGAGTACAGTAATACAATTATCTTTTGGAAAGAAAGTATCAGTAGAGTGTCAGTGTCACAATTGCTGGTCACCTAGGCATTCTGCATTTCTGGGCTGGACGCTCAGCAGCTTCAGTGGCAATCATGTGGTGTCCATAAATTTTGGAAAATTTATTGACAGAAAAAACAGGATCTCTTTTTTTTCTTTTCCCCATTCACGTATTGTCTATTACCCCACAAAATTAAAATTCATGGCTAGTAAATCTCATGCCCAAGGTCATTTTACTGTAACATTTCTCCACAAATTTTGTGAGTCCTTTCAGGGAACATTGTTCCTGAAAATTAGAATCTCTGTTGTTGGGGATCACTCAGAAAGATGTGGAAAAATCATTTAATCAACAGTTTACTATTGCTGTGATGACATAATACATTCGTTTCCTATGCCTTCAATTAGGAAGTAAAGTTTTTGTCCTCAAAATTAAGCACATGATCAAAGATGGTCATTTCAAGCCTGCAGGAAGAAAGGGCAGCAAAATATGGGAAGAGTAAATAGGCTGAGACTTTTCTGCTTGGAAAATTGATGGGTGAGAAAAACCTGGAGAAGTCTAATAGGTCATGAGTGTAACAGAGAGAAAGGGGGGATAAGGAAATACCATTCATACTTTTTGGAACAAGATTTAGTGGGTGTCTAAGGAGGGTAACAGTTGTGAACAAAACAAACTGAAATAGATGTTCTTCCTAAAATAAGTTGTTGAACTGTAGAGCCCCTCTTTTCAGGATGTGGTGAATGCTCAGAGTGCACCTGGGCTTGAGGAAAACCCAAGCGTGCTCATGAAAGTAGAATCCATGAAGGACTTTCTCATTAAATAGAAGTAATTTTGAGTTGCAAACTACTAGAGGCTGGTGGAGAAGTTTTACATGTATTTGCCATGCTCCTGATGTCTTCTGCTTTAGGCACGGTGCTAGAATGGAGCATGGGCTAGATGGTCTGGCGAAGTGCAGCCCATCCTGTGTACTCCAACACATTCCTGGAGTTACCATGTCTTTAGGTGCTTTCACGAGTTTCGGCAGTAGAGAAAGGCCCCCTCACAATTCATTGTGAAGCTTATTTGAATATTGCTGCAATGTAGTTTGATCCAATTTTTCCATTCCCGTTTTTCCCTCATTATCCCATTTGCAATTGTATTTACAGATCTGATTGATCACAACCATTACTCTGCCATCTTGTTCCTCAGCAGTCCTAACAACCAAGTACTCGAAACAGAAAGTCCTCCTGTACCTGTAGCTGTCCTCCTTTTATAGTCTGAGCTGAAAAAACTTGAGGGCTGGTCAGACTTTGACAGATTTCCAGAGTACTCTAAGGCGAGGAAAACCTGGTGGGTTTAGGAAGAGTCTGTATCCTGCCGCAGATATTTCCAGGAATGGGTTTAGCATGCGTAAACTAGGGATTATCGCAATGTAAATCTAAATGAGCTCTATATTGTCAGGACAACATGAACCGGTGGGATTCCTGTGAACCTCGGTGGAAGTCAGTGGTGGGAGAGGAAGTGTGGTGTAAGGGATGAAGAGAGGTTTCTCTCACACAAATCTGCAGCACTACCCTGGGCTGCAGCAATATCATGAGTCAGCTTCGAGGCAGACCTTGCAGAGAGAAACCCGTACGAGCACAGTTGTGTCTTGTCATGACTTCTAGAGAATATAAAACACTGGGAGTTCAAGCACAGTGTAAGAAATGTTATGGCCTTTGCCCGTTTTAAGCCAAAAGCCAAAGAAAAATGCCAATAGTGTCTGAAAATTAAAATGACCATCTTGGGTTTTGTCTGTACTTTTTCTTTAGGAATGTTTACATGACAGCTAGAGAAACGGAAATATGATGAAAAAATATTGCTGTCAAGGTATCGGTGAAAAATAGGAACAAATAGAAACCAGAAACCAACTTGCTCTCGAGAAATTTCTAGACAGTCTCCAGACTTACCCAAACTCAACTGTTTAAATTTAGAATTGTTTCCACAGCACATTCCTAGCCCTTAACACATCACCAACATCTCTTGAGTGCAGACAAGGAACTGAGATACTGGATTTTATTTTGTGCCTTTCAAATTATATTTTGCAAAAGACGTTGAAAACACGTGAAAAGATTTTGTGATTTTCTTCCTGATGTTGTCCAGTCTCTGATAAACTAAAATTGTTGTGAAAGATTTGTATTTCTGGGAACTATTAAACAGCTCTAGCCTGGAGTGTAACTTTAAGGGCAGATGCTGCACGACATGGTAGCAGTGGGGTAGATGTTCATGTGAAGTCAGAGGTGAGACTTTGGGATTTACATGCCGTGATAAAGGTGATGGATAGCTGGGAGCTGGGATGAGGGTGGGATGGGGCCAGAAGGGGGTGCACGGTGATGTTCAGCCTCTCCTCGAGCACTCTTGCTCCTCCAGGAGTCACTTTTTGTATCTAACTCCTTACGCGCTTTACAAATACTGTTTTGCTCTTGTACAGAATGAAGTCTACTCCTTCATCAGCTGAATCCTTTCAAAGTACAGTCGCCAGCAAGGTGGTTGGTCTGCAGCATGTATTTGGGAAAGCAGCAGACTGTGCATGTGTGGTAAATTATGAGGACTCATATAATGCTCAGCTTCTGAGCCTCTTCATAAGTGGGTCCCAAGGAATTTTGCAAAGATTTTAGTGTATTTGTTTATTGATGGGGGAAATGAATCTTAGGCAAGGGATTTGTTTGCCTGTTTCACCAGGAAAACCAACAGAACCATGAATTCAATCCCATGCTTCCTTATTTAGGTAGGATGGGATTGAAATGTGATTGCAAACCTTGTTGTCTCTCAAATGGCACATGAGCATGTCCTGAGCCTACATGTGGTTAGGCACTGTACAGACTGAGGATGCCTTTCAGCAGCTGGACTCTGGAGCGCAGGGATGCTACACCTGCCTCTGGTCCTAATTCCTGTTGCAAATTCTGATCTGCAAAAGCCACGTGCTTGGCAAGGGTTAACATCACCCAACAAGTCCAGTGGCAGTGAAATGACTATGGCCTTTTGGCAATTGCACACCAGACCTGTGTAGCTCTTGACACACAGATGCTTTTTGTTACTTAGCTGACTTGCAGCAAGGTTAGGCGCTGGAGGCATGTAAAGCTTTCTTCCTCTTCGCCAGTAAAAACAAATGNAAAAAAAAAAAGCCAACAACCAATGCAGTTTGGGGAGCTCTTTTTGGAAGGAGACAGACCTGCTCTCATCTATGAGTTGCAGCCCTTTCCAGACGGCGCGGAGCTCAGGTTGTTGATTTAGGCAGTGCTTTGATTATTTTAATTTGAGCTGTCAACATCATTTGCCAGGATCCACAGACAACAGTTAGCAGGGTGGGGCTCAGCCCCTCTGCAATGCCTAATACCAGCAGAGGCTGACAATCAGCTCAAGGCTTGGATAGCAGAGGTGTGCTCAGATTTTTAAAAACACATACCTTGAAAGACAGCCCTCAGTTTACCAGCAGAGGGCTAAATAAAAGGTGCTTTCCAGCCTTTTGGGGACAAATCACTGTCAGCTCCTCTGTTTCAGCCATGTTCTTTTGCCATGCAGGGTTAGATGCAGCACTGCGGTAGAAGGGAGTAACCTGGGCAGGTAATCGCTAAGGAGCCCCTGTTAGGCGGCTGAAAATTGCAGACAGAAATTAGAAGCCAGATTGCCGCGTAATTTATGGCTAGAGGAGGAAGAGTTGAGCCGCCCGTAGTGCTTGCTGCGGAGAGGAGCCACACAGCTGCAGTCTCTTTATGGCAGCAGCAGGAGCGAGTGCAGAGCTGAGATTACTGGGCAGCGGTGCTAAATGCAAGCGTCTGGCTATTAACCAGCTGAGTGCCGCGTGCTGCAGTGCCCGCATCAGGCTGGCTGGTCTTTCCCGGTGGGCTTGGAGCACACAGGGACACAGGCGCAGGCACACGCACACCCTCGTTAGCCTCTGCTGGAACAGGTCTGCCCCGCACCCTGCGTCAGGTCCTTGGAAAAACTCCCGCTGACATCTGTAGGGTTTTTAAAGGGTCCCTAGTCATCCAGCTGTTTCCCGTTTGGAGCATAAAGCAAGCATTTGGCATCCTAGGTGTCACTAAATTTACGGTAACTGCAGCAGAGAGGGCTGGATTGTCTCATACACAGGCTTTGGTACAAGATTTCCCTCTTGGATGTGTTGGCGAGTTCTGGCAGCTCTCTGCAGATAGTATAGTGTTTGGGAGTTAATCCCTTATCTATTTTGAATTCCTACCTACGTTGACATAAAAAGTAAGACACGGTTGTTAATCATGTATTTGTTCTTAAGAAATATAAGCATATGCAAGCACTTGCTGCACTTCAGAGAAGGCGACTCCGGCGGAAGGCTGATTCATTTTCCAGCATTTTAAGCTGCATCTTTAAGACCACTCCTTGTCGTAGGGATAACTGCTGAATTAGGAATGTACATAAACTCATCCCAGCATCATGATGAACTTTGTCAATTGTTCTGGATAAGGAAGTAATTTCTAACCAGATAGGAAACAAAAATCTCCAGTTTTTAAAAAATAAAATCAAGAACAGACTAAACATAACATCTTTAAGGACTGTGTCCCTGTATCAGTAAGACGCTAAAAAATACTAAATTTACACTTGATATCGCTGAAGTTTCAAAAAGTGCAAAATTCGGACTGAAATCTATATAGGATATCTGAAACTCCATCTGCGAAATAGAGACCTGTTCATACTTTCATGCTTTTCATTATCAGCTTCCTGATCTCCAGAGAAAAAATAATAGAATCTAAGTGCTTTACAAGTGTTTTTGTCCTTATCATGTCAATATTGCATATGATGCTGAGCAAAGGTTTTGATGAGATTGATGCTATCCTGAACAGTGCAGACCTCCTCCTCTGAGAATTTCTCAGCAATTCACAGGACTGAATGTCCCACAGAGGAGTTGTTCCAAAATCAATACAGTTTCCAATATAGATAACCCTTTACATTAATGATGATATTTTTTTCTGGGCTTTTAAAACAGTATAATAAGTCATAATCAAGGAGACAAGGTGTCTTTTAAAGATAATTCCACTGCCAAGAAGGAGGGGATGGACAACACTGCTGAACTGGAGAGAGCCAGTAGGAGTTGCTGTTACATGTCTACCACAAACCTTGGGGTGCTGGGAAGAATTCCCCTTTGCATTTGGCCTCTGTCTCTCAGGAGGGTGTTGCACCATTGTTCTTTGCCTAAGAACTCACTGCCCATGAGAAACAGACATAAGGAAACAAGACTAGTATTTTGGTGGTCCGAGTACCTTCAGCTCCAGTTTCTACTTAGTGTTGGTTTGTGACAATGTAGGGCAAACCACCATCCTCGCTTAGACACACAGGAGAACAAAATTAGTCTTTGGTCTGTGTTACTTTGAAAACACATGTTCCTTGAGGAAGTAAATCCAGTTTATATTGATGTGGGTAATATTGACCATGTGATTGTGGGCAAGTCATAGGTGGCTGGTTGCAAGGTGGAAAGGTCAAAAAATATCCTGTGGGCCTGGGTATATATTGTCACTGTCTTTGTGGATTGGAGAGTGGTTTAACTAAACGCCATCCATGTGCCACTGGAGGCAGAAGTCGTATTAGGCTGTGTGCTTCCCCAGGGACGCTGGTGAGCTCACTGACCACAGAAGCACACCTGCAGGGCTTGTTGCATGGTTCATCCTTTTGGCTGCAAGTGTCACACTGAGCCAGAGGTGTTTTCAGTGGGAAGAAGGTAGACATTGGCTTTGTTTTGTCAGTCACATCTCTGTTTAGGTGAAGCTAGCAAGTGCAAAAGTGGCTGTGGAGCTAAAGCAAGAATGCACATACTAGCAATCAGCTGTCACAGTGGAAACCTGTACCAAAAAGTGTCCAGCCTGGGTCTGACCTCGTTCCAGTTCTAGACAGCATTTCATGAAGCTGGATCAGATAATGCAGCACAGTCACTGCATCTGTAATGTAGGTTTTTCTGGAATGGACTGTGAGCACATGTGAAAAAGAGAGTTTAAAATGGTATCGGCAGATTACTAGCCTTTTTGACATGGTGTCTTCAAAACAAATGAAGGATTCTTAATATCTAATACTAATCCATTGCTGGATAGCAGCTCTGAAGAAAAGATGATAGTGGATAACCCAGTGAACACTAGTCAGCAGTGTCATCCATCATGGAAAAGGAAAACAGGCTGGTATATATAGACAGGAATGCTGCCTATAAGGCACATGAAATGGTGATTTGGTCAGATCTGTGCTGGTTGCTAATCTCCAAGAAAGACATGGGCCGAATGGAGAAGAGTCCAAGAGAACCAGAAATGATCAGAAGTGGAGGAAAATTACTTCTGAGGGAAGACAGAACAAGTCAGAGTTGTCTGGCGTAGTGAAGAAAATACTGAGGTTTAGCTGATCTTGTTTAAAAGTAGGAAAAACTTCCCATATTCCTCCAAGGGTGGACCATTGGGGTTTTTTCTTGTTCTCAGATGTTGCTCAATCTCCCAGTGATATGTAGCTTACATATAAAGGATTCTTCTGCAGCGTCAGTTTTCTTGTGATGCCAAGCACAATCCTTCCCTAAGATTTGGCAAGTGAAATATGGATGCTTGGAGACCCAGGAGAACAATTTGATCCAACCACAGGGAATGAAGTCTGAAGCAGGGTTGGTTTACTTTGCATTTTGGATAGGCTAAGTGCATGGGCAGTCAGTCGCTGGCACTCCAAAATGTTGGGTAGCGTGATTGTGTCCGAGTACACAAAATTACCTCTTTTGTTGGATTTAGGCCACCAGTGCCTATGTTGTTCTCCTGCAGCAGGACTCTGTCCTGCTCCCCATCAAGTTAATAGGAGTTTTGCTGCTGGTTTCAGTGGTGAGCAGGAACAGACCCCTACTATCCCCATGAGTGTGCACACTAGTTCTGACTAACATCATAAAAAGTGCCAGATATGTGACAGATCACACTTCTAAGTCAGACTTTCCAGGATGACCAGTTTTAAGGCTGAGGGTAAATAGAGAAAGTGGAAATCACAATTCCTCTAAACTTGAGAGGTGCATGCTTTGCCACTCAACACATACTCTTATATGGCTAAACTCATCTATTGAAATCTTTGTGTAAAAGAATTTCTGGTTTTAAACTCCACCTGTTCTCATTCACCCACTAGAGACAGCCAGTTTTGAAAACCTGTGTTTCTTAACAGCCACTACTCTTGACTTCTTCTCCTATATGTTACCAAGTGTCCTGATATTTAATAACGTTCACTGAAATAAGCTTCACATTCTTTATCCATGCTTTGTAAAAATGTGCTTTTTCAGTTGAATCTTCCTCTAACAAAGGTTTTTCTCTTGCTATAAATGTTACCAACGGGGAAAAAAAAAAGATACTAACAGCCTTATTTTCTCAGAAACATGAAGAAAGGGGGGA
>VXAK01002873.1:101654-144648 GCA_013399435.1 Arenaria interpres | reverse complement strand
AAAGCTGCTTCTTGCCTCTTACCTCAATTCCCCATTTCTCTCTTCCATCTCAGTGTCTTAGTTGCTTGCCTGCTAACTTAATTTTCTAGGTATCAGAGACTTCTGCATTCCGACAAAATAGTAGGCAAAGCAACGAAAGCAATGGAACTCCCTAAACACCACTGTTTCCTGTATCCTAATATTTTAAAAAATACCTCCTACAGTGGAGTGCCAGATTGAGATTGGCGTTGTTAATTCTCAGGGCAATTACAGCCTAAACCTCACAAGAGTAATCATGAATAAACAATTCTTTGAAAGCAACGTCTATGTAAATTATGATTCCTTGGCAAGTCCCTGCTCCATTACTCTTTCATTAGAAAAGCTATTTTTAATAGGTTTTAACTTCTCATAACTTGCCATTTCCCAGTAAGTCTATGAAGTCCACAAGAAGGATATAGGAGGATTTTCCTGTCTTGTCCAACTGAGTTTCTAATTCAGATACAGACGGGAAGTAAAGATGTATAGTGTGTTTCATTGTTATTAAGTCTTATTTTCTAGTATTTTTTGGGAAGCAGAGATCATCCAAGATCTTAGTCCCTTACCTTCTAAAGTTTAGGAGGAAAGGAAGTCCAGATTGTGAAAAGAATTGAGAAATAACAGTCTTTTAACATCTCAGCGAAACTTTGTCTTGATATCGTGATTGTTAATAAATGATAAGAATTGTTGGAGTTTTCTATATGGAGTTTTCTATTTTAGACTTCCCCTTCCAAGGGGAGTTGTGAATCCTCATTTTGAATAGAACAAGAAAGTGTTCTGCAGTGTGGCTGAGGGTCAGGTTTCTTGCATACCTACTGCCGGTCGTGGTTGCTACTTTGAAATGGATACAGGACTCTGGGATGTCTTTGCTAAGGTTTTTGCAATGAATATCCATAGAAATTTAATCCTCCATTAATATTGGATTTTGAAAACGGCTCCAGAAATAGATTCAAAATTAAAGGTAATGTCATTCTCAAAGCTCAAATATTATGAGAGCCACTTGAGAGATGTGGCTATAAATTCAGTATTCAAATCAGTTTCATACTGTTATTGCTGTTTCTAAGTGAATGAATATAATAGCGAAAAATGGGGAATTATTCAAATCTTTAAGATTGCTAAATATTTGTCCTAGAGATAAACTGGGAATTAAACTGAAAGCTAAATACTTTAAATGCGCTACTAGATATTGAAATAAGCATTGAAGTAGTTCGTTTGCCCACTTTTTGCTATCATCTACTATTTTAAAATCATCCCATTCTTTGAAAGAGTGGAGGTGAAGTAAAATAGGAATAATCTGGATAACTAAGTTCCACAGTATTTTGCTCCTTACTGTTCAGTGGCTTTGCTGCTTCCCGTTATGGAGATCGACTGGTTCAGGTAGGCACAACTTGTTAAAGTTAGCAGTAGTTGTGACTGGCACCAGAAATGGATGTAAATTCCTGTGCTAAGGGTCTATAGGTTAAAGATTACCACTCAAGTCATCTGCAGTAGGAAGTTATTTATTAAAAGTGGGAGAAGAACCATGTTCTTGAAGCTGTTATTTTAAGGGGTAGGAAACTGTGTTGAAATGTTTTTAAAGAACACTCTCACATTACCATTTAGCCTCATTAATGTACATTAATAATACACATTTCTGTTAATTCAAATTATACTTCAATAGTCCTCTTACCTGAATAAATTTTGAGATGACAGTTACATTTTCAAAACCGATTATATACTCCAAGCTTTTGTTCTTTTCATCACAGAACCAGCAATGGGTGTTCTCTTTGGGAAGGATGATTTTCCAGCCTTTACTCTTAATAGTTCAGACTTCTCCACTTGCCTCCTTTTCATTCATTTCCTGTGTAGTTCTAAATCTTATCCATCCTTTAAAGTTCAGTTTGAGTTCCTGAAAACTTTTTATGCTTCTTTAGATTTGTATCCTCAAAGAGCTTTCTGCCACAGACTGCTCCTCAGGTTTTCCTACTTTGCTTTCCTTTTTCTGCTCTATTCTTCCTCTTTTCCATTTTATCCTCCTACCTTTGAGCTGAGCAGCAAATATCCTTATGATATTTACAGGAGAAGTAATATTTGGATAGTTCTTTGTTTGGTATTTCCATTGGAAATATCACAAGCAGTCATGTTTCCATGATATTTCCATTGACATTAACTTCAGAACGACTTCCTTTAATCAGGCTTAGGGGGGAAGATGCTTCATATTCATTGCCAGCTTTGTGTGTTTGCTTTCTCTCTTGTAAAATAATTTGGTAAATGAACAGGGAGGAAAAGATCACAATCAGTTGGTTTGTCTTTATTCAGATTGAAAACTAAAGCAAATGTAACTTCTGTAGTTCTGTAACGTTCATGTACAGGAAGAACATGTTGAGGTGATTTAAATATTTATATATATAAAAACTTAAGCTGCTGAAAGAATACATTAAAGAGATGACATGCTGAGGTTTGAAAACTAATAAATTATCTCATGTACCAAGAAATTTTAATTGTTGTCCAGATATGAGGTGCCTTGTTCTGAGGCCTGATTTGTACAGCATAATTATTCAGAGCTTTTTGAATAACTAGACTATTTCTTTTGGGGAAAGCAAAAATCATTAGTTATAATTTGACATTTTATTCATAGATCTGTACTTGGAGGGCTTTTTTTTTTGTTGTTGTTTGCTTGTTTGTTTTAATGAAAAGGGGCAGGAAATCTGAGTTTAGATGAGCAGAAATGGAAAGATGCCATAGAAATCTTCCATGACCCACGCTGTTTTTGATTCAGTTACAGGAAAATGCTGCCATTGTCACCCAGCTGTGTGCTCATCAGTGTAGTTCTCCAAACATCAGTCTCTTTCAACGTGCAGCACCCGATTTTTGCAGCCTCGTACTCCACGTTTATTAGACTGGGACGCGGAGCTTGGTATTTATGAACTTTTCTACCTGTGGTCCTTAAAGACACTTCTGAGTCCAAATCCCACAGTCTTTCCACTTACCAGGGTCTCTTATAGTTGGGTCATTTCATGACAGCAGGTAATGCTAAAAATAGGGATGGGAAATGAAAATAGGGTTGGGAAGCTGCTACAGCTGGTAGCACTTAACTTTATTGATGGTTATCAACTTATATTTGCTATAAATTCAACTAGTATAAGGTATGTAATGGTATTCTGAAAAAGCATTCTATTTAAAAAAAAAACCAACACTTGAAATAAAATATTGAATTTAACAATGAGAAAGTTATCTTATATTAGGGCAAAATATTAGTTTAATTCTGCAGAAAAATTAAACAGATTGTATTGGACAAGAAATGAAAGTAATTAACTTGTGCATTTAAAACATACAGCTGCAGTGCACTATGCCTGGAAGAATGGGTTTGTGGAGTTAGTCAGGAGACCAGCGCTCTGTTCTTGGCATTTTCACAAAACTACTGAATTTCTGTCAGTCAGTCATTTAATCTTTTATGAAATAACTTCTCTAGTTCACGGGGAATATGAAATGAATATTAAATTAATGATTGTAGGGTGCCAGGAGTAATGTTGGCTGTACAAATGTTTGGGTAAATCAATGCTTTAGGATGCATATTTGCATAAAACCATACTAGAAAATTAGTTAGAGCCAGCCATGCGGCCCTTGTTAGACTCTGGGTAATATTTTACCTTAATTTGCACCTGGCAGGAGTTATAGACACAAATGGATTGGAAGTTGGGTGAAATATCACTCAGTTTAAATGAAAGATGCATCTTATCACAGCAGGTGCTCAGGCAAGTACCAGTGGATGAGAATCCTGAACCACACAGTCCCTTCAAAGTTCCTCAGATTATTCTCATTGACTTTTGTCAGGTTTTTGATGGCTTGCTTGGAAATACTAGTGTCCTGTGATGAGTGGCATCTACCTAATAACATAACCCTATTTTTACCCCCAGCTTCCTGAAACATGAATTCAATATGATAGAGAAAAATAAAAAAGAATAGAAAGGAAGATTAAAGTATCTTGCAGTATTGAAGCTCTGAGGTCTTTCGCTGAAGAGGCGTCCCAAGTTTTTATTTTTATTTTTTTTAAGCAGCTTTGGAGTTTTGCTTTGACTTTTACCCAGAATTTTTGAAGCTCCTTAAAATCCTCAGAAGTCCAACAGTTGCTGTGAATACCTAGCCATTGCAAGGAATATCTGAAGGAGGCTGTTAGGGAGCAGGAACACTGTTTTTCCAGAACACGGTTAGGAAAATGTCATTAGGTCGTGAGATGAGAAGGATCTTTTTGAAGCCTGAATGCTAAGGTGCTGTGAAAGCTTTGGCTGAAGATCCTTCTGACTCTGAGATGCTTCTGCCTCTTTAGCAATCTTACTCTGCATCTTTTTATGCAAAGCATGGTGTCTTTACATTAACATTCTGCAATGTTCTTATATGCTTTTTAAATCAATTTTTTAATGAGAAGATAATTATGTTCCTATATATTTAATCTGACAGATCTGACTGAAGTTGGCTAGCAGTTCCGAAAATTCCTTAGGAACCTGCATGCAACACACAGACCTTCTTTTCTGAGAAAAGCCAGCCATATTATTAGTTTAGATTATTTTATGTATTGTTTTTGCTTCTCGTTAATTCAGCCACCCTTAATGATGAAATAAGTCCCTGTATTTGCTCTCCAAGATGCCTTGCAGAGTCTTACCTGCTTCTTGCCTGTTGGCTGTCTTTCAGGCTTGGATTTTTTTAAATGTTGCCATCAGCCAGCATGTTGAATGGTGAGAAGTTACAAATTCTGTGAATCAATTTTCAGGTAATCTTTCCTGAGCACTTTATTGGCAGCATAATATGATTCAGAATCGGAAAAACCCTGTGAAAGTCATAGGTGATAGGGATCGTGTTTATTCATCAGAAACACAAATGTCAGCAGCAGGAGGACGATTTTAAACACTCCACCTCCCTTGACAAAGTTGTGACAGCCATGCCAGGTTCATGAAACCTGTAAACTCACAGGACAGCTTAATTAAAGACCAAGAAGATTTGTATTCGAGAGGAAGAAAAAGTAGTGACAGATCCAACTGAAAATCAGAGTTGTGGATAAACTGAATATAATGCTTTGGCAAGATACTCTGAATTTAGTCCTTTATTTTTTTTTTCTTAACCCTTGCAGTTTTCTGTCCACCACTTCCCCACCTTGTACTTCTGCACACAAGAGTGAGATTTTCATGTAGTCACTCTCCCGTTTTAAGCATCTGCAAACAGTGTTGCTACAGTAAAATTCTTCCCTTGGGATTAACTCCAGTAAAACTGAAGAGATCAAGGTCATCTAAAGAGCTTATGCTCTCCCTTTGCCTCAGCTGGAAGGTACTTTGTAAACTACTATCATAAATTTTAAACTTCTGACTGGAAGGATGCCCAGCAAAAATCTTTGAGTGATCAGATTAATTTACATTAGAATTTCTTTCCACCAAAAAAAAAAAAAAGTGCTGGAAGCTGTAATTCAGGCATTTTTTTTATCAAAAAAATATTTTANNAGTGATCAGATTAATTTACATTAGAATTTCTTTCCACCAAAAAAAAAAAAAGAAAGTGCTGGAAGCTGTAATTCAGGCATTTGTTTAATCAAAACAGTATTTCAATTAATTTTTTTTTTTTTTTTCAGAAAATGAAGAAATGACAAAAATAAAATCATTTAAGATGTCATTTAAGAAGGAGCAAAAAAAAAAATAAATAATCTAGCAGGGCAGAGTAACAGGATTTTCTTATCAACCCCTTTCCAGATGCAGTAACTGTCATTTAGACCATGCCAGTGACTGGTCTCATGCCAACCTAATGCAAGTTGGTTCCACTTGTCACCCTTTCAATTTCCCAGCTGGACTCAGTTTTAAAGGGCGTATTAGCATTATCAAAGTAATCTTTAAGATTTGGATTGGTATTCTTCTAAATCTGTTTTGTTTCTAAATCGTATTAGTGGAAAAAAAATAATGAAATGCTCGAAAGATAAAAGGAATATTATTGTCTTTGTATGGCATCAGATCTTATGCTCTCAATGCATTCTCTTCTCCTTTCAAAAGAATGTGAAACATCTTGTGCAGCACATGGTGGTAGAAAGCATTTGCTTAATGAGTGCTGGAGAACCCCTTTTGCAGTCAGAAATTCAAGTAATATGTATCCCTGGTCATTGAAATAATATTCATTCAATTATCTGAAAAATGTCATTGCTTATGAACTTTAAAAGATCCTATTTTTTTGTTCGAAATTTTGCACTCTTGAATAGTGGAAAATAATGAAAATAATTGAAAAGCAATAGGTGTTTAAGTACTCTTAAGAAAATAAGGTTATTTCAATGCCTAAGTAACAGAAGATATCCTCTGCTTTTCCACCTATCCTATCTCTTTTATGAATCCTGTCTAAAATTAATTTTGTTCGGTTTTTTGAACGACCTTTTTGAAATTGCAGTGTTGGGGAGGCCTTGTTGGTAGTGAGGTTCCGTTCAGATAACATATTTGCTCTTCTTTCTTCGGTTCTTACTGAGATAATTAACAGAAACCTTTTGGTTTCCCAGAGGCATTATTAGAGGCCTATTATTCACAAATATCAAGGCTTGAAGTGTAAAAGAGAGACTGAAAATAGCGCCGGAGACAGGAAGCGGCATTTGAAAAGAAATGATGAACAGAGGAGGCTCCTTGCAGCAAACATCAAGAAAATCACTTCAACCAGAATGGTTTGGTGGAAGTATGTTCCGTGAGCGCAACTGGAAAGGGACGATGTCCCCCATTTGTTCTCTCTGATAAGGTGAATGAGGTGATGTTTAAACTAAAGACTGCTGGAGGAGAGGGTGTAATGAGATGGAGGTTACACTGGGGTGAGAAATAAAACTTAATTGCCTTAAAGTAGTCACATAAAAGTCAGCGGTCTAATACAAGGTGGAAGGGAAGAAAAGCACCTGCCTCCATTTGAACAGGCACCGATAAAAAGTGAACCTGCTACAGCCTGTGCTCTGTGTGTTCCTCTCAAGTGCTGGAATGGAGGTAAAATCACAGTGCAAGGGGTTCACTCATCCTCAGTCGGTCTTCTCCATGTAAATGTGGAGGAAACAGTTGAATTCCACAGAAATTGCTGGAAAACTGAATTTAATTTCTATAATTACTTGGGGTTCTGTCTTTTAGTCCCTTCTGTGTTGGAGTTAATATTATAAATATAAGACTTTAATCTATCCTACCTCTTTTGTCATTTCCCCTTTCCTTTTTTTTTTTCTTGTCATATCCATCGTTCCCATCCTTTATAAAATATCCTCTTTTGCTAATTATTTTATGGCCAAATCGGCTCCTGGTCCAGCTGACAACGCAGATACGTAAAGACGTTCCCCTGTGGAGTGTGGGATGGTGAGAAGTGGTTGGGAAGGGAAGAGGATGCTGACCTCTCCAGCTGATGCAGGTGCTACTGCTACTGAATTCCCAACCACAAACTAACCCTCCTCTAGCTTCCCTTCAGGTATTCCCTTCTTCCCCTCCTCTGGGCATCAAGCTCTGATTCTTTCTGAAAGCAGTGCTTTTCTGGGCAAGAGAATAAACCATTGCTTTCTTTATTTTAACCTTTCCTGTCACTTTCCAGATCATTTAATGGTGTCAAATTCTATTTCATCTGTCTGACCACATATAAAGTTATCTAGCTAAAAGGTGCTATTTTTCCTACTTTGTTGTATCATTGTACTTTACCAATAAGTACCTTGAATTCTGTAGAATTTTGCCAGTAAAATACTAGGGCTACTGAATATTGGTGATATTTAGTCTTATTTTCACTTGACTAAATTTAAAAAAATTGAATTCCTAGAAAATTGATACAATATCTGCTGGTTATCTCTACAGAATTGGTTTGCATCTGATCAAAAAATATTCAACATATTACTTTTAAAAGCTTTTTTTTTTTAAATTTTAAGTTTTCCCTCTAAAAACTATGAGAAATGTGAAATTAAGGTGCCACAAGCCAATTAGAGATTAATAGAATTATAGAGGTGCTTGATAAACATATTACACAGTTATTCGTTATTAAAGTTACAGGTGCAAATTCTCCTCCCATCAAAGATGATGCTTCAGCTTAATTAATTTTAATTTATGGAGTATGCTGTGGCACTGCTTGAACAGGCAAATGTTTGCTTAGCAACATTACCTCCTAATGTCCCCCTGGAAGATGGTGATCTGAATGATTTTGCATTCTCACACACAACTTTTTCAGACAATACTGGAAAAATTAATTTCAGAGCACTCATCATTTTAATCTGAAGGCACTCCCATGTTTTTTAAGCAACCTGCCTCAAAGACAAAAATCGGTGTATCGGATATCATATTTGAGCGACGCATTATGAGTATGTGCCAGTAGTTTCTACAGAGTCGATTTCATATTGCCTTGATTGCATTTGAATACTACTTATTCTCCTGGGAGACCGCTTGGATTAGTTTTATGATAATTCTCATAACTTATACCTAACCTATGAAAGACAAAATGCACTGTTGCTGGGAAGGTTGATGCACCCTGTCTTTGCCAGCAGAGAGCTCCTGTTTATTAAGTTGCAGACAAACCACCATACTGGGAGCAAGCCTTTTACCCTCAGCTCAGCCCTGCCGTACATGACCATAAATCTCATGGAATATCTTGCCAAAGGAACCATCAGTCCTGCGTATCAGGCAGCAGAATCTGATTTTGTCTACAGCTTTCATGTTGCTGATCCCTACCACATTACTCAGCACGCAAGCTTTGTTTTATGTTCTGGAGCCATATGTGATCTCTCTTTATTTCTCCTTAGGTTTCAGAAGGATTTATTCTAGGTGTGGGACAATATGAGATGAGGCTGAACTGAGTTATGTTATGGATTGCAGAGCAGGAGAACACTTGAGGGATGTGTGGGTGGGGAAAGGAGATGCTTGTGTGCTGACTCTGAACATTACTGTACCACACTTCAGCTCCTGAGATGCATGGCAGCGTTGCCTGTAACAGATGATGATATAGACTGAGCTTTTGGCTGGATACAAGTGCCTGCTTTCCTGAGAAGTGATGGGGGTTCTTGCTTCACTGTCTTTAACTACAGTTTAAATGCAGCAGTGCTGCCCTCTGGGCAGAAGTTTGAAGACTGGGGTTTTGTGTTGAGGGTTAAAAAGAGAGGAATGTCTCCATCTGTCTTAAGTTGCACACTTCATGTGATTTTTATGAGTGACTTTCTTTTTATTGTTATTTTAATGTTTATTCTTCTGTTTTCTTTCTCGTTGCATAAATGGCAGGAGATGAAAAAGTCATTGAGTGGACGCAAGAGTAAGGCTGTGTACGTGGAGTTGACTGAGCTCATCAGGAAAGAGTAAAGGTCAATTTTCTACCCCATTGGCAAGGGTTGTTAAAATATGAGAACGCTTTGTTTGGCTCAGAATGGACCATGATCCACAGACAACAGATATGAGGAAAAGATTTTGAAGAGAAGTGTCACTGTCTGCTTGCCAGTACTTACACTAACCATCCCCTCTTGACCCCCAGCCGTGGATGGGGTAAAGGGTTAAATGGATCTTAGGCCTTACCATTCTCATGTTTAATGGATTTTCACAGGAAATTCCATCTCAACGTGAGGAAAAACTTCTTTGCTTTGAGGGTGCAAGAGCAGTGAAACAGGCTGCCTAAAGAGGTGGTGGAGTTTCCTTCTCTGGAGATATTCAAATCCGCCTGGATGTGTTCCTGTCCAGCCTGCTCTGGGTGACCCTGTTTTGGCAGGGGGGCTGGACTAGATGATCTCTGAAGGTCTATTCCAACCGCAACCATTCTGTGATTGGGATACCAGCTTTTCCTTCCTGGAATCCTTGCCAAATCAACATATATTTCTGTGTATGTATGTGTGTGTACCCTAGGAAGAAGGCATGGTTCTGCATCTCTTCTTAGTGCCAGTCCCTGTCTTCAGCCTTCTTGTAGACTGGTCTCAGACCATTGCACCTGACTCTGCGTTGTTCCAAGTACACTATCTAGGTAATGCTGGGGACTTTGGAGATCGAAGGAAAGGATGTTCAGAAAACATCAGAGCTTTTGTTACAAGTGCTGGTTACCTGGTAAGTCAAGAATGACATTGGCTGTATGGTAGTAAAATAGGGTTCTGTCAGTTCAGAGCAGCAGGAAACAAAGGTTTACATTTGGCAAGTGCCCTGTTCCAACATACAAAAAAATTTGCATACAAAATGCGGGTAGAGTCATCAGAGACTGATTTTGGAGATGAGAGAGCAGGAAGAAACTGGAGAAAACTTCTTCCCAGTGAAGGTGCCAGAGCCCTGGAACAGGCTGCCCAGGGAGGGTGTGGAGTCCCCTTCTTTGGAGATTTTCAAGACCCGCCTGGATGCCATCCTGAGTAACATGCTCTGACACGCTCTAGGCAATCCTGCTTTAGCAGGGGAGTTGGACTAGATGATCTCTATGGTCCCTTCCAACTCTAAAAAATTCAGTGAAATTCAGTGAAAGCATTGAAAGCTTGTCTTTGAGGAACTATGGGAATAATTACTGGAATGGGGAGATGGTACCAAATCCAGAGCAGTAGATAATGAGTCTGAGTGGCCTGAAATCGGTAGCATTATAAAAATGTTTGTCTCTTTTGTAGCTAAGGGGGTACAGCTCTCGCAGATCTTCACATTAATGCTAATGCATAAACCCAGAATTTTAGGCTTAGTGAATTTTCTTCATCGATACAGCATTATTTCCTGAGCCAAAGGGTTGGCTGAAGCAACTCTGCTTTTAACTTAAGACATTTATTTTTTTGACTGGATAGGAAAAAAATCAATTATATAATTGCATTAATAATATAATAGTGAAAAATTAATAGTAATAATTTGCTTTGCCACACAAGATGAAGTGTTATTATCCAAAGGCGTGCATTCTCTCAGTACAGCCTCTGTTGAATTCACAAGTGTTGCTCTTTGGTTGGCTTGAAGTTTTGCTGAGAGTAAGATACTTCAGGTCTACTCATCCTCCCACCAGACAGCTGCCAGCAGCTTTAGCAGATGCTGAAGTGTTTTCTCCAAGTATCTTCTGCTGGAAAGAGAGTGACTTCTCCCTTTCCGTCTTCCCCCACACCCTAAGGGAAGATAGAAGTCCTAGAAAAGGCCACAGAATACCTAGAGTACTCTGCAGTCAGAAGTGTGGTTGGAAACATATAGAAAAGCATCTGTTAGCTGGGAAAAAAGTTCTCTAAAAAGGCTAGCACTTCTGTCCTTTTGTCCAAATTTAATAATTAGAATTTGTTTCTGTGGTCCCCATCCTGTAGAAATTTTAAGATGTGGTTCTCAGTGTGGGTTCTACCCTTCTTTTTGTCAGTCTGGTTTGCCAGACAGCTCTCCAGTTACAAAAGCCAAAAATCCAGCTCTGAAGGAAAGCCTGACCCTGCTTATCTCACTGAGTGTTTTTACAACTCTGTTGGGCTCACACTGTTGGAGTTGTTTGAATAATAGCATCAGGATGGCTGAGTCGGTGCCCCAATTTCTGCCTTTCTCCACTCCAGGCCTAATGAATGATATTAAGCTCACAAAGGAGGAGAGATCTGAGGGCCCAAGGGTGGTGGGGTCACTAGCTTAGGGGACTGTAATTGTTGCAGTTCAAAATGCTATCGTACATCAAGCTACTGGGAATTTGAAGTAGTGGATTTGCTGCTGGCCAGTAGCAAACTGCTTTGGGTGTTGAGTAACAGCTTCTTATCTCCAGATTCACAGATGGGGTTGTGGATGTCCCGCTTCTGGTGGTTAGCATTGAATAGCAAGTTTTGTAAATGATTCTTGGCAGGAGTACTTATTACATTTCTATTGAGATTTATCTCCACAGCTGAGTTTTCCTTTGCTTTTTTCTCTCTACCATGCAATTAAATGGGTGACCATCCTATGCAGAAGGAAATGCCTCTATTAAAGATGAAAAGAACTGAGAGTGAAGCCAGCCACACACAGCATTAGGTTTTAAGCCAGCTTTACTTCAGTTTTCAGAAGAAATGGAAAAAAAAAAAAAAAAAAGCATGTATGTTACGTATTCCTGGTCTCTGAGATATTGCACACAATATTTTCATAAAACACATGCTCATAATTGTGCTGCATTTTTATATCAAACTTTTGGACTGGAAAAATGTTCTTTCTCTACAAGGTAAAAATGTTCTCAGTTTCTAACGTTGGGTAATGTTGCTTTGCTGACAGCAGTAAATATTTCCTGTAGTGTTCTTTATTGCCATTTTAATGGCAGTACTCCCAAAGCTGACTAGACACTGCATTTTGTTTTACAAGAAACTGTTCTGAGAGATACACTATTGATTGTCAAATACAGCAATGTTCTCCAAACTTATCATAATGTGGCTGTGAAACCATACTTTCTTAAACTGTTTTGAAAATATAAATATTTGGTAATAAACAGACCAGCCTGAATATAGTATTTTCTTAAATTGTTTTGAAAATATAAAGATTTGGAAACAAACAAACCAACCTGAATATTATTTAAACTATGCTTCTACCCACAGATGATGTGTCCCTAGTTTTTTGCTAAGCAGAAATTTAAAAAATGCGATATGTGTCTCAGGAGAATGTTTTCAAATTCCTGGAGGACTCACTGTGGACTTTCCTGGCTTTTGCAGAGTATGGGGAAGTTTGCAAAGTGTTTTGGAACTCTGAATTTGTGAGTATGGGATTTCCCCTCTTTGATACTACAAAATACTTATTTCCTCACAAGCCTTTTTGATAGCCGATGATATATTTAGCCAAAGGTTAGACACTTTGCCCATGGAAATCAACTGCTGTAAATAAAAGCAGACCATTACCTTCATGTTTATTATCCATTATGAATACACGACTTTGTAGTTAAAATATTTAATCTATGCCGATCACAAATCTGAACTCAGCTGTGACTCATATGTAATTTGCCAATAGGTGGCATGAGTGCATTACTAAGGTTTACAGGTATAAACTGCTTATATTTAACTTGCTAAAGATGCATCAGAAGGCCTGTGATTCTCCTAACATGTGTGTCTCATGTTAGGAGTCGTCGATGCCCATGTTATATCAACTGTCTGAAATCTGCTGTCTGAGTGATGCGTGCTTCCAATAAAGAATGAAGTAGTTTTGTTACAGAATTGAGGAAAACCCAACAAAGTTACTGCATAATAGCTATATGAAAAACAAATGACCTGAAATCAACCACAACAACCACACAGTAGCACGACCAAAAAAAAAAGGAGGGAGGGACCATTAATTTATGGCTAGTCTTACATAAAAAAACAAACAACAAAACCAACAAAAAGCTCAAACTGCTTTAATAGAGGACAGATCCAAAAACTGATTAATGCAACTGGGAAAAAAAAAAAATCAAGTTTATTTTAAATTATGCAACAGTTTGAGAAAAAAAAAAACTCTCCTGAGCATAGGAAGTAGGAGTTTATTAACAGGAGCTGTGTGATAGAAGAGCAGTAGCTTTGGGGAGGGAACAGTGGAAGTCATGAGGTCATTTATATGGAATTGCAGCCGTTGTGATCCCACCTTAGTTACCTGCAGACTTGAATCCAGTCTGATGCCGCTCCCGTCCCCAGCCCCATCTGGAGGCCAAGCAATCCTCACCCTGAAGATCCAGCAATCAAAGCAGTTCACCATCGCCTTCGGCTCCAAGCATCAGTGCAACACTGACTTGAAGCCGATTGTTTCAAATTGCCACAGAGATTTCTAGGTTTGTATGTAGAATTAAGAAAGCACTCACTTATAACCAACATAAGCAGAGTGAAATTATTTGCCTTTTCTGTGTTTTTTTTTTTCTTTTTTTTTCCCAGAACTTTCTCAGGTGTTTGCTGGCTGTGATTTATACGGTTTAGATAACTTTCTAAGAGTTGAAGAGCAATGACGTGACTGCAAAAATTCTCATTTGAAATTCTTGACCCTGTGTTATACAAGTGGTCGATTAGATGATTATCACCATCCGGCTGCCTTCGAAGCCTATGAATTGGTTGGTGGTGTAAGAATGTGGGCAAAGTGTTTGGGAAGTGCCCATATAATGATTTTGATCCTTGCGTGGATCCTCCGTTTCTTCGCAGACCAGCTAATTGTCCTGTATTTGTTGATTCACAATGGGTGAGTGAGACAGGGAAATTCTGTGAGTTAGAACAGATGCGGTTGTATCTGAGACCACTTTTGTCATATTTATGAACTGACAACCTTCAGAATGGCAGCATCTTCTAAATCTATGCGTTTTCTTTTTCCTTTTTGAAATATAAGTATCAGAATAGGATTCAACTTCTTATAGAAGTTTCGTACAATACACCTTAGAGGACAGGGAATGAGGCACTATTTGAGATTTGATTTTTATTTTAATCACATATTTCTTTAAGATGCCAGGGGCTAGACTTCTGCTGCTTTGCATGAAGGTCTTCCTGTCTGTTTTCTTTACTCAGAATTGGTATTACTGATCTAGGAATTACAAATTGCTCAGTCCATTGGCTATTTGCAGGTTGTTGCTGGGTAGAAGGACTTGGCGTGGGTAGGGCTGTTCAGAGCTAAGCATTAGATCTGTGTTAGGTATATAACACCCAGAAGTTGGATCTTTCTTTGTTTCTAACTGCATTTTCCCATGCCTTTAGGGAGGTACATGGTACTGCAGAAGAAAGATGTTGCTTAGGTGTTTCCATTCCCTCCCCTCTCCTTGTTTCCTTCAAGTCATACAAATCCCAGACTATAAAAATCACCAAATAATTGGTGTCCACCAGTCTGAAGAAGTGAGTTAGGCAGATACTATCAAGGCTTAACATTTGGCACTGCTCTTTATTGAGCTTCTACCACAAAATGAGTATAATAGCCTAGAAATACAGCGTCTGAAAATATTTCATCAAAGGCTGAATATATGAGAGACAAGAGCCTGAATAAGTTAACAGTAGTACCCAGTAGGTTTTTGACAGCCGCATGAGTTTGAGTTGAGAGGTGTATTTCAAAAGCACTAATTTCTAGTCTTTCCTTTTGTAAAACTGAGAGTTTTTCCACTTGTAATCACAGGACAATGATCTAACTCTTATATCCTCAGTGCTGTCTTATCGGGTCGTCTTTGAGAAGAGGATGGCACTGCTTTAAGCACGGATAGTACCAAGTGTAGGTTGTTTGTGTCCAAATGTTGCTAACATTAGAGTAGACTGAGCTAGAAGAAAAATCGCCCACAAGGACTTCAGAAACATTTCTGTAATACAGACAGAATTTTACTCTCTGTGTGAGAGAAATAATAGCACCATGAGGAATATGAATTACCATCATTCATCTCAGTGGGATGCTGATTTTTGAAGGCTAAGGACTGAGTTTAATTTTTTTTTCTATTTTTTGACAGTTTAACAGGAAGATTTTCAGCCACGGTTTTGAAAAAATGTTCATGAACTTTCTAATCAAGAAGTAAATAAAACTGTAATAAAAATAAGCTTGCTAGAGATTATTCTGGGCTTGTAGTCAGTATTTAGTGTTAAAGACTTGCAGCTTTTGCTCTCCTATCCCTGAAAGCCTTGCAGCTGAGGCAAGATAACAGAGAGCTAGATAGTTCTGCAGAGCACTGTGTTTGCTCTATGCACTATGCAAAATGAACATTAATGAGACACAGATTGGTTCAACTAACATTTTGACTTACTGGGTTTTGTTGGTTTTGTTTTTATCTTTTATCATTCAGATTTGTCCTTGGAAACTATCTGCAGCTTTGTTTTATTTCATTACCACAAGAAAGACATGGAGGTACTGGAGCGGGTCCAGAGAATGGTAACGAAGCTGGTGAGGGGTTTGGAGAATAGGTCTTATGAGGAGAGGCTGAGGGAGCAGGGAGGTGTTCAGCCTGGAGAAAAGGAGGCTGAGGGGAGACCTCATCACTCTCTAGAACTACCTGAAAGGAGGGTGTAGAGAGGTGGGTTTCGGTCTCTTCTCACAAGTTACAGGCAATAGAACAAGAGGAAACGACCTCAAGTTGCACCAGGGGAGGTCCAGATTGGATATTAGGAAAAATGTTTACACAGAAAGGGTTATTAAGCCTTGGAATGGGCTGCCCAGGGAAGTGTTTGAGGCACCATCCCTGGAGGTATTTAAAAGACGGTTTGACATAGTGCTTAGAGACATGGTTTAGTGATGGTTCTTATCAAGAGTTCGGCTGATGGTTGGACTAGATGATCTTAAAGGTTCCTTCCAACCTAGACAATTCTATGATTCTATGATTTTTAGGTAAAGTGGTGTGAGCTATAGGATCCCTCGTTACTACAGCCAGTACTGTCGAATTAAGAGAGCTCTATAATCCATAGAATCTGAAATGTTTTTTTAGTTTTTTTGTTCATCAAAGAAGCTTATGTCAATCGAGCTCAAAAAGAGGTAGTTAAAATGGATCCTGACATGTCCTGTCTGTGCAATGCAGCCAAAATACAATATATTTGGAGGACTCAATAAATTGGTGGTAAAACTCTGTTTGACTTTCTCCTTTAACCAAAGTTCTTTGTTCTTCATCGTGTCAGCAGAAAAGTTAAATGTGAATCATAAATTGATTCCTTTGGCTAGAGAACGGAATAATTCCATTGTGTTTATTTTAGCCTTTGTCTCAGATAACTGCTTCTCATTAGCAGCTCAACAGAGAAATGTTGTCTTGTGCTGGGGAGGAAGAGACATTTTTGGTCCGAGTTTCTGCAGGGGTGTACGATCCGGAAGCAGATGGCTTTGTGCTGCCGAACAGAAGGCCACACTCCTCTGAGATTCGAGGGATATGCGGAATTTGTGGGCCAAGCTCAGGCTTTCTTTGGTGGGCAAAGCAGATTAATCTCAGTCGCCAGATGCTGAAGAATCTTGGAGGGCTTCCTTCATACCTGCTTGGATGTCCCATCCAAGGGGGCATCTGCCTCCAGAATTCAGACCTTGGTGTTGACTATGTTGAGGTTTATATCTGGCCTTTTGTAATATGTGGTGGACAGAGAGAAACTGGGGACCTTCTGTTTCCCATCTAGTCAGCGCTTGAGCTGTAGATCTAGGCATAATTGTGAGCTGATGTTTGGATGATATCAGTAAACATACTTTGATTTTTCCAAACTTTTCATCAACTTTGCTTTTTTTCTTGATAAGAAGTCCATGTAATTTCATAACATGGAGAATAGAATCCAATATGTGAAATACTCCTTCTTTTAATGATACTGAAACTTTGTGCTGATGCATTTTACTGGACCTTTTGCAATGATTTTACTTCTGTTGTTATCCGTGAGCTTGACCCCTACCTGTCACTGTCTGATGTAGTGTCGGTGACTTCAACAGCTGAGTTATATCAGTTCATACCCCCTCAATCCCTGACCCATGGATCAGGCCCATTCCTGCACTGGGGAAACCACTGGGATGAGCCCCGTACTGCAGGTTTGGCCCGCAGACAGTGAATGCAATGTAAGACGCTCCCAGAAAAAAAATTAATGCCTGGGGGACAAAACTCGACACCCACAATCTTGTGTGCCTTCTGTACCAGGAAGGGACAGTGCAAGTTAGTCCATCATCTACCACAAGGCAGAGGCTGATCCTCATGGCAGCGCCGAGCATCCCCAGGGAGCGATGGGGCTGCCCCCAGATGGGAAGCGGCTCCCTGCGAGGAAACAGTGGCATCGCATGACCTGGTGTTTGGAAAAAACAAAGCGAAGCAGGGATTTTATTTGTCTGGGCTAAGCTTCCTGCTGCAAATTTATAGGCTTTTTAACTTGCTGTGCTACCTGTCAGTCTCGGAACAGATGCACAGCCTTCAGGCTCTTGGAGCTTGCCAGCAACTGGCATCCTGCTGGGAACTGTAGGAGGACTTTCAGTCTGAAGCAGGGCAACCTAATAATAGCGCAGGAGTACATTGAACCGATGCTTGCACAAAGAAGTAGAAAAGGGTAACCTGTAGTTTTGCTTTTTTTCAGCCAGCAGAAGGATGTACGGGGGGAAACCGTAGGCCATTGACATGAGCGCTTGCTTGGCAGCAGGATGCCGAATACCTTGGCCAGAATAACCAGATGTTTGAATTTCCCCAAAGCTGAAAGAAGGCATAGATATGTAAAAATAAGCTTTTCTAAGCAGGCGTGCTTCTCAGGCTGCTCAAAATTTACTGGGTCTAACTTACTGTTTGAATAAAAACAGAGGGTTAGAAAAGTATACGTTTGAAACATGCATTTTCATTTTTCTTGGTACTATAACTGTAAGTTTCATAGTTCTTTACCTTAAAGGTTCCTAAGGATTCAGTGGCCCAGTTGTAAGCCACATGTTATTTGCATGAGGGGCACTGCATGGGGCTGCCAGATATGATGTGGGGCTGTTGATAGACCATTTCTTTCTGATACTTCAGCGGGAGTTCCTGCGTCTGTGATACCGTAGGATATCTTATCTGGCAATAAAGGTGCATGCGTCAGCAACTAAATCAAGCCCTGGTATTCTATAATGAAAGGCTGGCTGAAGCGTAGGAGGCTGTGACACTGGGCTGAGAAGCTTCCATCTGATGTGATGGGCTTGGCAGATGATGTGACCAACCAGGTTTTTTTTGTTCAGGACATGGCTAAGGGGGTATGGCTGCTCTAGTCTTTCATTTTCTGCCAACAATGGAAAAAAAAAAAAAAAAAGAGAAATAATATTGAGATTAGAACTGATGAGACACGAGAAAAGAGAAATCATTATTAATATAAACCTAAGAACACTTTAATTTTGGCATTTCAAGGAATAATGGGGATTCTTGATCAGAAACACCATCTGCCAAGGCAGAATTTCCCTCAGCTGGTTATGGTAAATTGAGCAATGGTAAAACGTTCTTCGTATTTGTTTCTATTTCTGGAAAGAAACCCACAAATTATTCACTTGTAAAGATTATTCATGAATCTCTCAAAGCCATTCTTGCTCCTTCTCACCCCCTAGCATCCTCTGTATTTGAAAAGGACTAGAACAAGTTTGTTTTTCCAGAACGGGGGGGAAAGTCCTGATTCCTGTGAGGCAGAGTGGAAGTGGGAATGAAAATGTAGCTCTGGGCAGAGTAACATTGAGTTGAAGTCCAAAACTCTCACCCCATCCATGCTGACTGATTTCCAGGAGGGCCAGGTTTCAGTGGAGACTAACTGTTTAGGAAATCATCACTAACAGTGCACAGCGTTAGTCTTGGAGTACAGCTTTCCCCTTTTGGGAATTTTGGTCAGGAATTCATGACCAATTTATGGGGAATATGTCCTAAAGGGCCTATAACGTCAAGAGTGAGAAACTACATGCTGATATTGCTGTTCTTAAGTTTCAACACATGCGTCTTCCCATCTTCCTTGGTGGGTCCTAGGTCTTCCTTGAGGTTCACGTGGCAGTTTTGGAATGCTGTTACAAAGATGACTGGTTTTGGTTCTGTTTTTATTATTAAGAAGTTGCTAATGCTACTTTCTGCAACTTTCTCTCACACCAGAGAATCAGATTTGGTTAAAAATATCTCCCCATACACTTGGAGCAGGGGGGGAAATAGTCTCTTCAGTATTTTCAAGGCCAATTAATTTTTTAATTAACAAAAGTATATTTGAAAATATAAAACATTCATTTCTGGAAATCGGCCTGTTTCCAGTTATTGCTGGATTAGTTTGGCAAGTCATATATTTTAAAGTAGAAAATAAAATTCTCATGCAGAAAGATAAGTTGTTTAACTTCCATGGAGGTCTTTAAACTAATTCTTTTTACTTTAGATTTTGTTGTATTTTGTTGTGTTGAGATATGGGCCATATCTACTGTTGTAATTAAAAAGTATAATTAGTTTGAAATACGGTTAATTATGGCTTTCAGTTCTTGATTCAAAATAAGTTATAATTTCCGTCAATTTCTTAAGCATTTTTCCTAAATGGATATTAGTTTGACTCCTGCAAAATAATCAGGCACAATCTGAACAACAGGAATGTGCAAGCACATGCTCATTGTGTGAAGTAGCAATAATATAAAAGTATTTAGAAGTGTTTTAGTTCACAAGTAAATTGAAAGAATAATGAAAATATTTTGCAATTTGCAAACACTCACATTTTTTTTTTAAATTTGCTTTATTTATATTGTTACCGGTGTAGAAAAAAATGTTTTAGCTTATACTAACAAAAATTAATGTCAAAACTAGTTGACATTTATAGGTAGATAATTTTATGCTGCTTTGAACATGGTCTGTAGGATCACCCCAGGAATATTCCATTAATTTCACTTTTCAAAAATTAATTTTTCTATAGAAACTCTTACAGTGACTTCACAATAATGGTAGTCATAAAATTTCCAGCTTTTTTTGATTGCAGAGCAGTCAGTGAGCTGTGTGAAACAGCTCATGTCGCAAAGAAAAACTTGGGAGCCTTCTACTTGGAATGGGTTTTGCAAAAAGTGGGGTTGTATTTAATATGAGGAGTGTCTTAGTTCTTATCTGAGGGACTTTGATGTCTTGAACGACTGATGCATTTTCTCTAAATTGGTTTCTTACCTTTACATACTTACATTGAGGAAGAGAAAAAGGAGTTTGCATTTAAGTTAAAAAGGGGAAAGAAAAAAAAAAAAAGACGAGATCTCCTAAAATTTGGGAGAATTTTGCATTCTATTAATACCCCTTTAATTTATAGATTCCTCTGAAAAGATCTCAGTGGCTCTGTGCTGCTGTTGTAAATATACATCATCAGAATCTTATCAGCTTGTTTTCAGCATAATCCTCCAATGCCACTGCGACAAGGCACGAAGGTATGACTTTTTTTTGTCCGAGAGCCAGGTGACAAAGAGCTCTAAGCCCTGTGCCTTGCCCTGAGCTGAAGAACGAGTTTGAAAAACAAGTACAGAACCAAACCAAAAGGAAAAAAACCTAATCCTGTTGCAATTATTGAACAATGCTTAAATCATAGCGGAGTCATTCCCTTATTGCATTTGCGATGTCATATTTATCACATAGTCTTTATGGTTTTGTAATTAAGGATTCATTGCGGTTTCCAATGTACATCCAGTTATTCAGGAGTTTATAAATCAGCCCGCCTAATTTGTAACATGCTGAAAGTTGGTAAATAAATCGTCTCTCGGTATGCAAATTGTCACAGGTTTTTTTTTAATGGCTTCAATTGATTAAGCCTTTTTTAGCTATGGTGATGAAAAAACCCTCAAAGGGCCAGACCTAAAAAATATGTAGGTGACAAAAATCCTCAACCCTGACAAAAGTTTGTTAGCCACAAGGGATGGAATTCAAAATTGCAACCTGAGCCCTCGGCTTGGACACTGCATGTCTCCAGAAATACCTCTTTGGATTGCCTGATTGTTGTCTTTGCTCCAGGGATGTACAGGACCGTGTATCTTCATGCTGTGGCACCTGGGTCTCTGAAGGATTGGATCTGAGCACCCTGCCTCGAGTAGGATGTTATCTGCACCAACAGGCCTAAGGAGAAAAACTTTGTAAGTACTTTGTAATAAAAAGATACCAGTTCCAGTAAAGGGAATATCTGATTTGGGTCTCCCTTTCTAGTCAGAGGGATGTGAACTTCTGTCTTGCTGGTTTAGAAGAGTATTTAATTATTAGGCAGTACACGATGCTGGTACAGAGACAGGGGAGTTCCCCACATATCTGGCGCTGAAACTGTGCACTGTCTGTGAGAGCTGACTTGATCAGGAGACAGGCAAGCAGAGAGCCTGATCTGATAATCTAGTAGTTATGGACACAGCTGGTGGGGAACTCAAGGGTTTCACAGATGCCTGCAGTACACTGTTGAATTTTTTTTTTTTTAAGGTCTTGATATGCATAGATAATCTAGATTTATATTTTCATGTGATTAATGTGATTGCGAAATAGCTACCTGTGCAGCCAGGAGCCTTGATAAACTTTCTTTAAGCTCTTGTCATACAAAAGTGCAGAGCACAAGGAAGAACATTGCATATCTCTGCCTGCCAAACGTATCCTTGGCAAGCTGTCTCTTGAACAATTCTGATTTGTTTCCATTTAATTAATGAACACTTTCCTGTTTTGTTATTATTGTCCTTGCCTGAAGTTGTTCCCATTATAGAGATGAATAAGTAGTTCTCGACATCAGTTTCTACCTGCTTTGTAATTTGTTACACCATCAGGGACCTGTAACTTGTCCTTGCTTTTTGTCCCTACTAATTCTACCTCATCTTGGTTCTTTGTATTTTTTTTATATGATTTCTGTTTTGTCCTTCACAGTAACAAAAAAAAAAATAATCTTATCATTGGTGTTCTTTTATTGCTGTTACAAATATCTTTCATCTTTTTTCTTTGTCATGGAACGTACTTCCTTGGTTGAGGTAGGAGGGCTCTTCTCTCCTCATTCAAGTACCATTTTCAGGAGCTACTTGTGCCACATAAACATGGGAAAGGAAGAGCATAAATTATCACAGACTTTTTCTGAGTACAGGAAAGGATCTTCTACTTATTTTCCCAACTTGCTGTGAATTTCATATCTGTTTGCACCTTGTCTACTTTCTGTTGAAGGCTTTCAGTGAAGTTAGACCGTTAGGCCTTTGGCAAGTGGAGGTCTCGAGTATGGTGTGAGCAGGCATCGTGTTTGGGGTGTTCTGGGAAAAAAATATCAAACCCAGCATGTGATTTACCTGACACTTAAGCATGAGGTATCACAGAGAGTAGGGGGACTTGTGCGTTGGCTGGATTGTGTTGCCGGGGGTTGCTCGATGAGCGGTTGCCAACAGCAAGCAGACCTGAGCAGTATTTTCCATTTGTAAATTATCAGTAATTCAATACGTACGTTCAATAGATAAATTATTCACAAAGAAAACAGCAGGTTCTAATAATATCCAAATTAATGCCTTCCTGGCATTTGGTGGGCTGGCTAACACGAATTAATTGCGTTGGCATATGCCATACCGTCCTATGGATTTCACAAGTACAAGGCCCTCCTGTAATAGCTGTCGTCCACAAGGTAAGACAAATTAGCCCCCCTTTTGGTAAGCGGTGCTTTAAACCATATGTCACCATAAATACCCCTCCGTCTGCGTGGGTTATCATGAGAGTAGCGCGTCCCGGGTTTGCCTCTCCGGTTGCGCTCCATGGTCCGGAGCAAATTGTCAGCGTGGCTCTCACAGCTGCTCTCAGCGTGCGGCCAGAAATGATAGATGAGCACGACGTTCCCTGGGTTCGAGTGCAAGGCAAGTGCTGCAGAACTTCTGGGCTTGTTTACATGTCCCTTTGAAAACTATGGGGATATTACTGAAGCGGGTGAAGTGGTTCAAATCCCAGAAAAAAAGAAAAAATTAAAATATTCCCAGCGGGAGCTTTGTTTCACGCTTGATTTGAATGTTTGAATATGGATACGTTGATGTGTTTGTTTTTGTTTATTCTGCACGCACAATTCATTCCTTTTTAGTCTGAATATATTATTTTAGGGACAGGGAAAGTAAAACTTGTCTGAACGAGCATGGTCCTTGGTAATGTGACCAACTCGATGCCAAGGGCTGGCAGGGAGCAGGCTCTTGGACATTTAAAGCTTCAGTGAGACAAAAAGAGGTCGCGTCAAATAAATGTGTGTACTGTCTACGCTTTCTCTGCAGGGCTGGCTGCAGTTTTCGTGATACTGAAATGCTGTGAAAAACTAAGGGGAAAGCTCAGTTGTGAGTTGCCTGAAATGAGAACAACTTTTGCCTGAACATCTTCAAATCTTCTTCCTGAGCTGAGATTCGATTCAAAATCTTCAGGTGCCCTTTCTTCTGGTAGTGGAGTTTAAGCACACTCTGGGACCGGAAAATTAGACATTGAGGTCTGAATTTTCCATTTTGAGCCTGTCTCCTTTTGGGAACAGGCTTGTTGGTCCTAGCGTATAAAAACAGATTGCAGTGCTATGGTGGCAGTTTGACGTATAATTTATCTTTTTGAATAAAAATGTCTTTAGAAGAGAGAGACGAGCTGTTCCTCTCTCCTCTGGATACAGCAGTTTTATCAGTCTAAACAATTTCTCTTCACTTAAATATTAAGAAAATGTTATTTTATGGGGAAATAGTGGTTAGACAAAGTAAAAATTCCTGTTGTTTTGAAGTGACAGAAAATTAATATACTTTAAAAAAAAGACTCGATCATAAGAGGGTAATAGAATGAGATTATTAATTCAGCAGTTTCTTTGAGGAAGTTGGTTTTTTGGGGCCTTTGTGAGATATTGGCTTAATCTCTTCCCAAGCTTTTTCTTGGTAGTAATTTTCCTTATCCGTGAGGAAGGTGTAGGTGCAACTGCAGGACTGTTCCCCCTTCCCTCAGGAGAGCTCTTTTGAAGGTAATATGTCCATCATCCTTAGCGTGCTGTGGTCAACGTTATGGAGCGGTCTTGGAGCGTGGCAACTGGTGTAAAATATGAGACGTGAAGTTCCAGTGATTTGGTTCATTGCTCTGTCACTGTAAATCATCCTGCATTTCTCCCTTGCTTTATGGAATCTATTTTGCCTTGAAATACTACATTTTTTTACTGTCAAAAATCGTGTTTCTGGTGTTGATGGTCAGAGATTCCCAGATAGAGGAATGCAATGTTCTTTTGAAGACTCCAATATATTTAGGTCTTTGTTAGGGAAGCTTTGTTATAGCTTCAAAATCTAAGGATACTAGTTGTTAAAATCTTCAGAGTACGTGGACCACAGTAACAAAAAAAAAAATAAAAATCCTGTGCCTTTTAATAAAGTCTAGTATACAAAGAGACCAAAAAATGGGAAGTACGCTGGTCCCAGTTTAATGCATAGTCTGGTTTCTAAACTGGTAATGTCTTAACTACGGAATTGCAAGATGTAAAATCAGTTCAGTATGACTTTTTTTTTTTGTAAAAAAAAAATAATTTAGAAATGTGGGTCATGGATTTTCAGTACAGTGTTGTTAATATTTATTGATTTCATAATTGTTAGAAATGTCTTATTTTTTTCATTCCAAATTTTGTTTACCAATTTTAGTTAGTTAATCCTCACTTTAGTAGTTACCTGTGTAGAATTTAAACCTATCTTCTTAAGTGTTGCTGTCATCTTTTTGACAATATGTGGCATTAAAACATTTCCATAGCCATCTCAGGTGATATCATGAAATACTGGGGTTTGAAATGAAACTGTGACAAGAGAACAAAAACTTTAAGGAAGCTGTTCTGTCACCTTGATGTTATTCCTTAGCATTTTTGTTGCAGAGGCATAATTAAAATTCTAAGCTTGTACATGCTCTGCTAGGAAATTGTTTTTTTAATCTGAACTTGTGATATCCTCTCAGCCTGTATTTTTAATAATTCTTTCCACATTATTTCAGNTTTTATTTTATTTTATTTTATGGAAGCCCAGAATTTATCTTTTTCTTTTGTAACAAGACAAAAAAAAAAAAAGGGAGAGAGAGAAGCACCAAACTGCTGTTTATGTGGAAACTATGCAAAGTGAACAGCAGACAGGTGAATGCTCCATTAACTCTGGGTTTCTTTTAAATTTATTACTTCTCCCAAAACCAGTAGACTGAGGTCTTCTAGCTTTTACCCTGCATAAGAATCATTGTATAAATCTAAGCGTGATGAGGCCTGAAGTTTGCCACTTCATGCCACTGTTATAGTCGGAGCTAAAGTCTGCTTTTCTTCTGCGATAGTTCCTGGTCCATAGCAGGATAAGTGAGAAGACAGGATCTGTAGATCAAAAAAAGTGGAGCTTTTTACAGATCTGCCGGCTTGAGAGTTCATTGCATACTAAATGGTGCCCACCAAGCTTTATTCAGTGCTTCCTACATCAATTCTGTATCTCACATGTCAACTGGAACCTCACAAAGATATCTAACTATAATTCAAAGAATTCAAAGTGAGAGGCAATCTGCAGCAGCTCTCACTATTAGTTACCCTTGCTATCAAAAATTTATATGTTAGCTCACATTTATCTAGATACAAGTTTTGGTCTATGAGTTTTTTGGTTAGCTTTAAGCAGTCTACAGTCAGAGATCTTAACCTTCATGGAATATGAACTTGTGTGGTTCGTTAGAAATAAAATAAGGTGCCAGTTGTTTCTCTCAGTAGCTGTTGTTATTGTACTCAAATTTTTAAACCTCCGCTAGCAGGGAAGAAATGGTAAGTGTTGTAACATATTTGGAGTTTGGTGCGAGTTGATTGCTTGTCACATGAAAAAAACATTAATTGTCATTATTATCATCACAGGTCTTCAGATTTTGAAGCAAATAAGATGGTGATGGACACAAAGCAGAGCTGGATTTCAACAGAACTCACCTGCAACCTGTTAGTGTATTCATGCAGAAATGCTCAGGCCAGTCATCTCTCAACTTAATTTGATGTCTAGAGACCTATTGACCTCACAGTAAGGGAAAAAGAGGTGAGTATTAGAAATCACATTGAACACACAGGAGAATTTGTCACCTATTTATAATGAACTAAGTCATGTGCAGATTATGGGTATTCAGAGAGACAAGTGTTCTGGAGCCTGCTCAGTGCCTGGGTGCTGCTTACTGGCGGAGTTAGTCTGGTTTGGAGTACGTTATCCAAAGTGTCCAAATAACACCGCTATCTTCTGAGGTCACCTATTTTTAATCAGCAAGGCTTCCCTCAGTGGATATTCTTTAAAAACAATTGTGGAAATGTCTGTTAAAAAGAAGCCTCTGCCGTGACCGACTGATTTTACTGATGCCTAAACCAACCAGAGCTTTACACTCTCTCTTATCAGTGAATAATTCATGTCCTATGAGTGAAAAACCCAACAAGACTAAACCAAGATGTGCAAATATCTGTCTTAAGACTTTAACAGCTCATCTTTTGGATAAGACTATTATAAAGTCATTTGGAGGAAAAAGCTCATACATAAAAATGAATGTTGCCATGCAACAAGTGCTAAAGAAAGAACCACAAGATTTAAGCCTTAATTAATCTTCCATAGCAGCTGGGAATGTTTAGGAATAAGGAAATTCAGGAGCACCACTGTTAATTAAGCTTCATTTGCTACAAATCTCTGGCTTGTAGTTGATGACTTTGATGTTTAAGAGGGTATATTGTCCAACTGATACTTTTTCATGATCGTAACATGGAAGGACGTGCTTTCCCATGAAACTTCCTTAGCATCCGATAAAATGTGTATGTTGGCTACAACCTAAGTTGAATGCATGAACTGGCTATTGCACAAGTGCTTATTTACTATAAATGTGTAGGAGCTTAATCATCTCTGAGGTCTCCATCACCTCCGTCCAGTTTGTGTCACTATTTTGTAATGAGACCCACACAAGCAGACGGCCTGAGGTGATGTGCAGATGATGAAATGAACCCGCGTAAGGGCTGGTGTCTGTAAGAAAGCACAGCTGAATGGAGATTTGTAAATGCTGGTGTCACACCAGCTAAAAAGAGTTATCTGCTATGCTTACTATTTTGGCAACAAAATCTTCTGCTTCTCTGATTCGTTAGAACTAATTTGCCAGGCGGTGGTGCACTAGATGGAGATTTGTGTTGGAGAGAAATTGAAGAGATTTTTAAGAGACACAAACTAAACCTTTTACTTTCTCTTTTTGTGATTCAGTTCTCTGTAGATAAAACTCGATGTATCCATTGGGCGAAAGGAAAGCAAAACAGAGCCTGTTGGGGAGGTTTCAAGTATTATGGTGAGTTGCTGATCGTAAAAGCATGTTAAGTATAAACACAAATACCTTTAATTCAGCAATACATTCTCAGCTTCTTAAGCCCCCACAGAGAGAAGCTGAAGTGTGCATGACCAGCATGGGCCTGTTTTTTCCCCATGAAATTGGTTTAGTGTACATGAACAGAGATTCTGGACGTTTGTGGCATTCAGTAGGAAATACTATTGCAATTAGATAACACCTGCTTGTGGCATGTTGCTTTTCCCATTGAAGTAATTCATCTTGGCCTCACAGAATACAGATGATTAAGAAGAGCTGAGTTCTCACCGAGCTACTGAAATTATTCCTAATTTTTGAGCAGTTTTCAAATGATCCATGGAAAAGATGAATGTAAAGGTTAGCAAAGCTATGTTCTGTCGCTGCGATGCAAAGGGCAGGTTTCTAGTCGAGCAGGTGCTGAAGCAAGTAGAAATATCCTATTTCAGAAGCTGACACAATTATGGATTAGCTATTAGAGAACCTCCAGTTCATTTCTCCGTTTCGCTCTCCTGTCCCACCCCAAGTGCCTTTGCCAATTGTAGAAAAGCTCACTGGTGTCAAATGACTGTTGAAAGGACCTCTGAGTTCAGAAGGCAGCAGAGCCCAACTGAGTCACTGTCGCTTTTGACCTTCACTACAAGTTTAAGCCTTGGGAGCAGTTTATATCTTTAAAAGTTTTTTATGTTTGCCGTCACCAAACATGATGCTTGTTTGCTGAAAAAGGATAGAAACTGTGCTTCCTTATCTTACACAATAGGAAACAATATTAGCCCTGATAACACACCCACTTACACTGCTATCTTTTCCAGTATCAAATTTTGCCCGTTGTATTTACAGTAACAAAACGTATTACATGCTGCTGTATTGACTGTGACTTTAGAGGAAGTTTGAACAGCAATTGCCAGGGGTACGATTCACTTGGATAAGATTCAAAACATACAGCTCAGAGATTAATAGATAACATAAAATAAAATTACAGATCAATGTGGCAAAGGATCATTCTAATGTGTTTGTAATCATTTTCTCATCCATTGGCTGTGCTATCTCCCTTACCTATTGGCAGGGCTGCTTATCTACAGGTACTGCAGCAACTCTCTGAACGTTTTATCACCTCCTTTAAAAGTGGAGTCAATTACAAGTCTAGATTAAAATACTGATGTACTTCAGGGAGTAAAAATGATATCCTGTGATGTGTTTTCTGAAATTTCTGGTAAGGCCTGGCTGATGAGTCATAACTCAAAGCTTAATGAAATTAATAGAATGTCTTTGGAGTAGATCTCATCTTGGGGTGGGGGAGGACGCGGCTTCCTTCTGTACTGAGAACCTGTGGCAGCAAAATCAGTGACTTCACTGGCAGGAGGAGGAGGGACTGTGTTGTGTGCATGTGTGCGTACATATATATATATGTATGTGAGAGGGACTGAGATCCCTGTGTAATAACACAAAAGGCAAGAAATCACAATGACAGATTTTTCTTTTTCCCTTTATAGAGGCAGAGAAGACCTGCGTGCATCTCTCACAGTTTAGGTTCATTCTTTCTCCTTTCTTTCAAGTCCCTCTACGTGGCCGTGCTGGTTTAGCAGGAGGAGCTGAAACTGCCCTTGTTGGGGTTGCATGCAAAAAGCCTTCAGGCAAGTATAAACACGGGGCCTAAAATCAAAAACCACAAGAAGGACAAAGAGGGTCAATCTCCTGAATATCATAGATGTTCACCTTGTGCATTAAACAAAAATTAGGGGGAAATAAGAGCTATACATCTTACTCCGTAAGCCAATTACATTCATTAAACCAGAATATTTTATTGCATATTGCATAAATATGACTGTTTTACAAAGAGGAGACGGGGAGAACGTGTTAATGACCTTCAAATATGGAGAAAGTTGTTACAGAGAGGAGAGGAATTTCCTGGTTTTCATTTCAAAGCAAGCTGGACAAGAGGCACTGAATTCTTAACTGCTGTAGAGACGTTTTAGATGTTAGGAAGACTTTTCTAGTGGTCAAAGACTGTATGTAGAGGGATAGTTTGACTTGGGAATGTGACGCTTTTTTTCCTTTTTAATTTGCTGTATATCCTTTTGCATGGCTCTGTGATATACTGAGTAGTCATCCTAAAAATAGGTACTTCAGCGATTTCACTAAACCTTCTATATTTAAAGATGGATGTGCTGAGACATCTTTATGTCCCAATGCAAGCAGATTAAAAAAAGATCCTTAACATCAGGTAATGTGTGAAAGGGGGAAATGGCTGTTGGATATGGTCTTTTCAAAATACAGCATTCTGAATGTTTTGTTTTAAAATTCAGGCTTCTCGATACTTTACTGCAAAGTTCTTGATAGACTGTTATCCTTCCTGTACCTACACAAGGAAGAAAGACATCTGTTCCCGTTTAAATATACAAAGGTTCATATGCTTTTCTCTCCATCTGAATCTTGGTTCCTATTCTTCAAGTTTTTTTCTGCAGGAGTGATTCCAATTCAATCCACATTCAAGTTACATGGTAGCAACAGAAGTTATTGGCCATATCTTAACATAAAGGTAAAAAAGTGTTTTCTTGCAAAGGACGTCAGAGATGAAAAAAGGCAAAATTGAACTGTAAATGCTGTTGGCGTTAGTTAAGAGGAGCACAGTGTGGGATGAAATGGAAAAGCAAAGGATCAATGCAAAATGTAGTTTCACAGTCCTTAAAAATGTGATCTGAGGTTAGAGGTTGGACGTGTGACTCGTGTTTGAAAGTCTGTTACAGTGACAAGAGTTACATAAGGTGATATATTCCAAGGCTTTTCAATGAAGTGCGAGTTCATTTTTAGTTCTTGCCAGATTATTCAGATTTCGCTTCGTATGACAGTCTCTGAACTAAGATTACCTTCACTTGATCCGTATGACTCAGAAAGAAGACACGCAACAATAGCATTTTACATTTTGAGAGCCAAACTAAATTCTTCTGGAATTTGGTGGAGGGACCTTGCCTGAAGACCCCACTCTGGAATAATGAGAGTGAATCAGTTTTGCAGAGGCTGTGAGACTGCAGATTTAAGTCGTTAACAACGTGCATTCTGTGTTACATTTTAAAAAAAGTAAGTTTATATATATCTAAGTGTAGTGTAGGTATAAAAGTGCATATATCTAAGTTGCGCTTCAGTCAAAATGCAAAACAAGGGAAAGAAAAAAGAAAATCAAATTAATTGGTTATGAATCTTCTTCTTGGTAAACAGTGTACCAGTGGCATCAGGAGAATATATATAAATCCATATATATATGATTTCTTTAAATCTAAGTTTAAAAGCATTGCCCTGTATTGCTCGTTTCTGATGTTTCCATTTTCTCCTTTATGAGTTTATGGTAAAGGAGAGGGCCTCTTCTTCAGAATAAGGTTTTGGAAAATATAAACAGGAATGTTGGGTTTTTTTTTTTGTCTTTTCCAGAATGGGATTTAGAACAGAATTAATCATTATGCTCACAGCGAAACTTAAATAAAGTTAAATAAACCTAATAACTGTTTTGTTGGCAGTTCTACCAAAATTTTGGTAAAGGACTTTGTACCTTGGAACTGGGGAGAATATTTGGCTAAATCTGCATTTGGGATTATTAAATCTCAGTCGGAGTCTCTGAAAATTGAGAATGTCCCAGTGAGATGTAGAAGAGGCTGGGCAGAGCTTTGCCTGTGAATATGATGTCCGGCTGAGGGAAGGCCATCAGATTGTCGGGCTCAGGGAAGAAGAGCAACAAACCCAACTCCAGTGCTAAAACTGCCGGCTCTGTTTCTTCTGCTGGCTCCTGGCAGCAGGGGACGAGGAAGGACATGGAGGTTGGAGTAGTTCAAGGCATGAGATGGGAATTCGAGTCGGATAAAAGGCACAGAGCTGAACAAGGAGACCCCAACTAGAAACTGGCTTGGGTGGGCAGAGTACCGAGATGAGATAAAGAATAGCGAAGAAAAGGGAAGGAGAGAAGAGGAGCTGGTTTGGCCGCATTCAGATCCGAATTGTTTAATGTGATGTGACAGAGACATGCCCGGTATGAGCTAATTCACTGCTGTGCAAAAGTACTAAGTCAGTTCTGAAAGCAGGGTATGTTTTGGGCAAAGTGCACTGATTGAGTACTTTAGTCCTGGGGCTGTTTCTTATTTTTTCAGACCTGGCAGTTTCTGCTGGCCTGAGCACTTGCCACAGTGTTTTATTGAACAGTATAGATATAAATTTAGTTGCATCTCTTTTTGTTGTGTGTTAAGTGGCCCTGCTTTATTTTATTCCCCCCCCCCCCTCAGGAAATAATGCAGATCAATTTTTGGCATTTGGCTTTCATCAGTATTTCAGTGTCATGAGTATTTCAGCAGAGCTTGAAAAACCAACGAGATCATATATGGTGCAGGGAAATGAGTTGGCAGACTCTCAAGGTAATTAGGCAACAATGCAGGGACCAGTTTTTTCCTTCTAAACTATTAACTGGTATGGATCTGAGAAAGGGGACTGTTATCTTTGCAATTTATCAAACAAGCTTTGGCAAACTAATTATTATCGGACAGCCATTGGCCACTGCTCATGCCACAGCAGGTGTAGGGCAGGCAGTAAGACTAAATGGGCCACAGAGCTTTGGCTTTATTCTAGGTTTAGTTTTGCTTGACAGAGACAAGTTTTGCTCAGCAAGAGCTTTGCCATTGACATGGAAGGAAGACATGGACCTTTCATTGACAGGGGGCTCAGTAGAAGATGTGGAGTACCGTTACCTTCTGTTGTTCACCTTCGTGCTGCATCCACTGTTGGGCCCGTGTTCACACCTCTGGAGAAGGAGCAGGAATCAAGCTTCTTTCCGTGGAAGATTAAGAGGTACTATGCAGTTGTTAGGAATTAATTTTAGAATTTGGCCTTCTGAGTACCACCTACCTCCCAATGCTCAACTACTAGTTTTCCTGTTTTATTATATGATCCATTTTTCTTTCGTTACAGTAAAATTAACACTTGTCATCCCAGGACTTTATTGTACTTGTCTTGTATCTCACTGCAGCCCAATTTCTGTCAGAAGTCATTGCTGACTGCTACAGTTTTAGACATCTGAGTGTCGTTGGGTTGCAGGATCTCACGTCTCATTGCCTTTTTAAGCTGAGATCTGACTTTCAAACTGTACTGATAAAATAGAAGGAGCATGTGTTATTGCAGTTGAGTTCATGGAGTGTTTGAGTATACTTTTATGGAGTTATTCTAGCCATGCTGTCTTGCTGACAAATGTTGACATACTTAGGTTGGATGTGTGGCAGTGCACTGCTAGGATCACATCCATTAGAGTTATTCTCAGTAAAAAGAAAAAATATCTTGCGGCCATTTGTTGTGATAAGTTTGAAGTCTTCAGCATCAGACTGCATTTTCAGAACTTTTCCACTCTGTTCTCTGATGGAGAAAAAGAAGTTGGCATCTGCCATGCCGTTCTATGGGAATATGTACCCAAACCCCATCTGAGCTTTGGTTTGAATCTCTATACATAGAAAAAGTACCTTGAACCAGTCTTTTTTCCTTCTATTACTTACAATTATTTCTCAAACAATGAATTACTGTTTCTGTTTGTCAAAGTTCAAGAAAATAAATTCAGGAAAATTGAGTTCCAGAGGATTTCAAAACTGCTGAAGACAGTCTTAAGATCATTCAAGCATCAAGTTAACATTCTTGGTGCAAATAAGAGCTTTGTAATCTGTCCAGCTCAGCATACTAGGAACACTTGAGCTGGTCTTTGTGCCATGCTTTCTTTTAGGGAATATATAAAAGAACATATGAAGAAAAATTTCCTCACAGAAAGGGTTTTCAAGCATTGGAACAGGCTGCTGAGGGAAGTGGTGAAATCACCATCCCTGGAGATATTTAAGACAGGTAGACGTGGTGCTGAGGGACATGGTTTAGTGGTGGTTTTGGCAGTGTTCGATTAATGGTTGAACTCAATGATCTTGAAAGTCCCTTCCAACCTAGACGATGCTTTGATTCTATGATTCTGAGGGTGTTCAGATTTATATGTTGTGTGTACAGCTCCAGACTGGACTGTGACTGTGACTGAAGCCATAGAGATGGCTCCAGACCTAAAGAGCTTTCCCTTTTCTGAGGTCAGCTGAGTAGAGCTGGGACGGCAGCTGAGTTTTAAGGCTTTCTGAGCAAGGTGTATACTTACATATGGGAATGCATAGATGTGACATCGCTGGTGCATGGGTCCTTTTTTCTGATTATGCACTAGGAGCTGGACTCAAACATGTCTTTTGTCAGTGAGATCCCTAAATGGGCATTGTATGATGAATGAATTCTGGGAAATCCCGTGGCCTGTGCTCCGCTGGAGGCTGGTTGATCGCAGTTGTTGCTTTTGCCTTGTAGTCTGTGCATGGATGATGTTTCTGAGAGTACAAACAAGAGAGAAATACTGATGAGTAACTCCAATGTACGAGATCTCACTATTTTCCCCCAAAACAATTTTACTTATTCCATTTGGAGAATCTCTGAACAGCGTCACAGACAGCGCAATGCTGTTGCACATGACCCAGCTGCTGCTCTTTTTTTTCCCCATAAAATAAATAAACCATACCCATGAGTTTCACCTAATGTTATCATTTCTTTCCTCTCTAAAAAGCTTTTGATAAGTAGCTTAATAGAAAAACACTGTGGAGTTAAGTTTTTTTTTTCTTTAAACTTTTTTTTAACAGAAGCCTCTATCCCAAAGGAAAGAATACATAAAGCCTGATAATCTCACTTTAGTCCAATGTTTAATTAAATTTTATGTCAGTTGCTCGGTTTCAGGGCATCTAAATGTTTTGCAGGAAGAAAAGAGAAAGTGGGAGCATTGTGAATTCTGTTTAAAAGGAAAAAAAAGGTCATGAAAACAAGGCTCATAGGAGAGTATTGGCTCCATTCAGAACAAAATCTTTTTATTCAAGTTTCTTTTCATGAAAACTATTCAGCTTGCTTGTGCTTTTGTTATTCTGATAGATGGATAGTTTGAATGCTTTGCAGGACTACTGGACCTCATAGAGCCAGTTGGAGTCAGTGTACGAGGCTGCAGTGAGCTGGAACCTGAATTTTATCATTAGTGAATATCATTATTCACTGCTTTTGCCTGAACCAGAGGAGCACAGGGCAAAATCAAACTAGCAAAACCCTACTTCTTTATGTATAAATACTTAAACTGGCCCCAGATGTTACTTCTGTAGATCATCATTCCTAAAGCATAAGAAAATACAGTAGTAAATATTTCCAAGTGGCTACAATAGCCATCATCTTCTTGCTGTTGGAGTGAAAGGAAGAAGGAAGAGGCTCAGTCTCTCCCTGGATCAGCTCCAGTCTTTGAGAAGCAGATGTAAAGTGGAAGCCCTAGAGAAAGAGTCTAAACAAAAGAGAAGACCACTTCTGAGTGGTCTGCTGTATGCAGAGGCCAAAAGAGATGAAATTTTATGCTGTCTCTCTTTTTCCTATCAATTATTTAGCCTTTCAGTCCCGGAATATGTATTGACTTTGCAGGACTTTGCATTAATTGCATGGAATAGGGACCATTCACCTCACTAAGGGTAAATTGAATTTGTCCCTGTTCCTACAGCTTTATAGGTGAACAAGCATAAACTTCAATGATGAGGATAAAAAGCAGCTGCTCTTTTGCTGATGCCTCCTTTTAATCTTTTGGGAATGCAGTTAAGTTTAGCACATATTATGAAGATAATGAATTTATCCATGTTGAACACATATCATCAAAATAGAAAATCCCTAGTTACAATTTGGTTTTAAATGAAGGGTTGTCTCATTGCCATTGCTTATCTTCACCGTTTCTGTGCTGCTATAAGGTCTGGTAACTTATGGAGAGTTCCATCAGAGCAAACTGATGAAAAGGCTGCATTAACCATTTAAGGATGTAAATTTTATCAGTGTTTTCAAGACTTTCTGATAAGAATATGATTAATCCGTTGATGAGCAATGCCCAGTGCTTACCCCAAGATCAAAAGAATATGCTTTTGAACGTACCAAAGATTGATAATTCTTCCTGTGTTTGACATGTCACAGCATCTGAAACTAAAACATAGTGCTCAGAGGAAATATCTTGCTAGCTGAGCAACAAGCTCAGAACAGAACTACCTGCAGAAGTGTTATTTTTACACTATTTATTTGAAACTATGGCTGAATGCCTCACAGGGTGATGCAGTTCAGACATACGTGTAGCTACTGGTTACCTCAAATAACTTGCTTAAGCAGACACAGATATAAACAAACTCTGTATCTCCCCATGCGCAGCCTGATGGGAAAGATGGTTTATGGGGTAGCGCTTATTCAAATCTGAATAGAAGCTTTTCTGTAAACATTGTTGCTTCTTCTTTGCCCCTCTATTTTTCTGTTTTTCAATAGGCACATCCTACCTGTACCCTTGCAGTTGACAGCAGTTTGATCTGGACTTTAATGGGACAAGGGGTGGGCTAATGATGGAGAGCTCGGCTCTTTTGAACAGTCTTGTATCCCATTTTTCAAGTACTCCAGGGACACCAGGCAGGTTTATCCTCGTTGCAGAGCCACGCCAAAATTTTTTGCATGAAACCCAGCGAGACCTGCTGGAAATACTCTTGATAACCCCTGAGTTCATAACCAGAGCTGTGAATTTCTTTAACTTGCACCCTGACAGGAGGAATACGAGCAGGAGCCAGGGAAGACACCTAAAGCTTTCCTGTACTCTTTGTGCAGGGCTACTCTGAACTTTTCTAGTATTCCTTATTTCATTTCTGGCTCTTTCTGTTCTATTTTTGCTTCTTGATTACAGCTTCCTTTCCCTGGGGAAGCCGTAAGCCACAATATGAAGTAATTAATGCGTTCAGAGTAGAGTGGTTCATTTCACTGACTACACTGGAAACTCTCAATCAGAGAGTTTGTTCTTGTGGCAATAACGGCAAGAACCGGAGTGGTGTGAGTGAGGTTACACAGGCCTGAGCTTAACTCTCCCGGAGAAAAGCCACAGATCAAACCTTCGCAGAATGGGTTAGGTTAGAAGGGACCTTAAAGATCATCTTGTTCCAACCCCCCTGCCCTGGCCAGTGATACCTTCCACTAGACCAGGTGGTCAATGCAAATCCCTTTGAGCCCTCACTGTGAAACTAGTTAATCTCAGTGGGAAAGATGTTTAGAGTATGACTCCTGGAAGTGGAGCCCAGTCTCAGTCTACGTACAGCATTAATACTGTGTAGAAGGGGTTGTACAAATGGGCTAATGTAACGTTAGCCTGGGAATAACGAAATGGCTCATGAATTACAGCACAGCAAAAGTTGCGTTTGGCAGAATTATGAACTGTGGATGAGCATCTACAGGTGGGACCCAGCAATCCATCAGCAGGACATGTTTCCTAATCCCTAATGCCAGGAGGCCTGGCGTTATGCAGCTAATAAAATGTGAGAGACGGGGGTATGTGAATGCAGCCTTTGCAAAGGGTACTGTGCGTGTACACAATTAATGACGCTTGTGAATTACAGAGTGATGACAAACACCGTCACTATCGCAAAGGAGACCAGAGGGTTCACCCTGGGTAGATAAAATAAATTATGTAGTCACACAGGTCTTCTTAGCCAATGGCCTCAGGCAATTAAATGAGCCAGAAATTGAGCTCTCCACAGAATTTAAATAGCAAGTGTTCACATGTGTGCACAAGCAATTATTTGGTGTTGAAATAAGAAAAGAAAATTGAATTAAAAATCTGTTTAGTAGGGAACAAAACTGTATTTCAGTTTCCTGGTCATTGAGGAACTTTGCTAAGCACAATTCCAGTGCTCAGATTAAAAGCTAAGCTTGAAAAAGAGAATAAAACCACCAAGAAATCTCAAATAGTTTCTCTATGTTGGATTATGTTGGGGCACAGTGTAAACACCAGCCTGTGTATATGCACACCTGCCTATATTGATATTGAGTGCTTCAAAAAATAAAAGAACCATTAAATTACTACCCGTACCTAATTACCTGAAAGAGACCCTGCAATGTTAAGCAAACCAATACCTTAATAAACCTGGAATTACCGTATTGTTTCCATATGCATTGGATAGGTTTGCAGGGTATATGAGTGAATGATGGCATAATTGGATGAATCACTCGATAATTTGAACAGGAAAATGCTGCAAGGCATGTACTTGACTGAGGCATTTTCTAAATATAAAAATGGGCTCCATTTCTTAGACAAATAATTTTGAATACCTGAGACAAATTCTATGGTATCACTCTGATTAGTTTTCAGCTTCTTACTGGGGTTTGGTAGAAATGCAAACTTTTAAAAGATTGCTGCAAACTTAAGATTTCAAAACAAGATCAGCTTTTTTTTCTTTCCAATCAGCTCCTGATTCCTTCAATTTTTTTCTCCAATGCCAGAGTCTAGTGCATGTGAAATCAAAATTCATCATCAGGAAGATACTCTGAGAGTTGTAATATTAAATTATCAAATTAAGTAGGATCAGAATGTTAAATGTGCTGAGGGACTACAAACCTAAAGGCCAAATTTTTGGAGGTGGTTTTGTCTCTGCTCCTGGGCTACAACTTCTAAATACCTATGGAGATTTGGACCTTTAACTGGAAACTGTTAATCTCCAGTCATCCATCTCCAGATTTATTTTCTTTTAATGTACTTAAATATCTCGTGGGATTTTCAAATGCAATTAGATCCCACTAAGTTCCAGAGAGTTTAGATATGTATATAGGTTCCTGTCGTTACTGAAAGGACACAAAAATAATCTGTTTATAGCGAAAGGTGGACTAATGTTTCAACAGGAAACAGCCTTTTTTTTTTTTTTTTTAAATTTTATTTATTTTATTGTCATCTTTTTGCGCAAGCCGAATAAATGATGTTGGCCTCTGGGGGAACTGTGGTGTTATACGACAGTGAAATCCTTCCCAAATTGGTAACAGAGCCCCCAGGGCTGTCTGTGTGTGTTTGGTGCTGTCGTCTGGGAGCTGGGCTTTGGGTGGTAGGAACTACAGCCCCTCCTGACCTGGGGTAAGGCAAAGGCAGCTCATGCCTTCGCTGCAGAAGAGGAGGCTCTTCCTCCTGGATGGAGGAAGGTTGCCAGGAAGTTCTTCCTTAGTGAAATTCCAGCAAGATGCTGAGGCAATTCAGGGAATGTCAAAAGATTATGATAGAAAGTAAGATTTTAGAAGTTTGCTTAAAATTCACTGATTTGTAAGTGCCTGGTTTATTCTCACTGTGTGGTTTTGGGATATTTTTATTTGGTTTTGTTTTTTTTTTTTATTTCCTTGTTTATAATAACAAATAGTAAAAAGATACCTAAACAAATTGAAACCTGTTACATTCTGGAGCAGTGCAGGATGTTGCTTTTACCTCACTTCCATGAGTATCCATGTTCAACTGTTATTCTGAGTCTGTTGGTGGCAAAATATGTTCCAAACACAGGTGCGTGCACACACTGTTGTTTCCTTCAGGATTTACTTTTGGTTCTTGTCTTGCTGCTTTTCCCATAATCTAAGATAATAAGACTGTGAACAGACAGTGCATATTTGCTTTTTATGCATAGAGAAGATATTAAAGTTTTTTTTTTTTCCTTTTTATTAAAGTTTTCTGAAGGAAACTACTTCTGAATGTGTTTTAAAGAAAAAAACCCATATATTTTAGAATTATGATCTCTAAGCTTATAAAGTTTGAACTGACACATAAAATGGCAGGTTCTTACTGTCTTTTAAATTGTGTATATAGCTGTATTGGAACCTTTCTCTGCAGTACTTTTGATTTTTGCAGTGTCACCAAACCACTGTAGAGATGTGCTGGCATTAGTGTTAAATAACCTTCTATTTTCAGGGAACTTTAATTGAGTGGTAACATTTTTAATAGGGTGCAATTAAAAGTCAATCAATAGTATTCTGTGTGCGTAGTGCTGACTTTCAGAAACGTAAGGAATATATGGCCTATTTTTCTTTGTTAACATGTGAGCATCTTCAGTTGGAATAGTGACTTTGACTCGCCAACTACAAAATCAATAAATAAGTTTAACACGTATTTCAGAATGTGCAAAACAGCAGAAAGAATGCCATTAAACATCTTACTTTCAGAGCTACCATACTCCAAGAACCTGCTGATGTCTATTGAGATTTTTCTATCTAATATTCTGTTACTGAACAATTATGTTTTCATAAAGATAATATATCTTGGGGAAGACACAGGTGATTTGTATGTGTATTGAATCACGCTGAGAAGCAGTAAGGAAAGCATTTTAAATAAGAATGAAAATAATGAAAGATAATATTGGATAATACATCAATCACTTCTCTTATCTTGTCCATTTCTCTTCCATGATAAAAACTGTTTCTGAGAGAGGGGAATTTAACAGGTATTTCTCATGAAATTTTTTGTTGATCTGCCAAAACTGAATTGCTGATGACAGCCAGTTTATTCTGATTTGTTTTTCCAGCCAACCATCTTGAAAAACTATTTCATGCAGTTGACAGATTGGATTTTTTTTTTTTTAATTTAAAAAATTCAAATTCTTGCATTGAAAATTTAAGAAGAAATTAAAGACAATCAATCCCCTGCATAAAAATGAAGTTTGACTTAAATTCTATAAATTCAAATTCTTGAAAAGGAAAATTTAAATTCTTTCAAATTTTGGGTTTTTTCTTTCCCCCCAGATTTATGGCAGGTTTTTATCTTAACATTTATAACATTCCAGTGTTTCTGGGTTCGTAAGGTATTTCTCATTCTTCTTCAGTGTGGACTACCATTGTGTTTCTCAGCGTTAAAAGATTAGTAATTGATTGTTAAGAAGACAAAATTTATGATTAGAAATGTGTCTGGCTTTTTTTTTATTTTATTTGGATAAAGAGGTAGGTGCATGGGAAATTCTCAAGGAAGTCAGAAGTGCTGAGATCTAGTTTGAGTGATTGATATCATACGTGTGTGAGGGTGTAAATACCTTCCTCAAGAATGATAGGGCAGCAGGAGGATGGTTGCTAAATTCTTGTATACCCGAAAACTTGTCTAACAAAAGGAAGCAGAATAGATGAAGCTCGTTAAAATGAGAGGGAATATCTAAACTGAGATCACACAATGAGCTTGAGGAAATGTTTTCCCTATGTTACGGCCTTGGAGCGAGTCCTTGTATACATGGTGGTGGCTGCACAGGAAAACCACTCGATATTGGGGGGCTTATCCTTTAATAGTTAATATCCTTTAATTTAAATAGAGCTGCAGCTGGCTTTAAAAATCACTGAATATACTTGGATGTTGGTGGTCTCTCCCGGTCTCTCGTACACCCTGCTGCCACTGCATGATATTGCCAAGATGAATCTTAGAGCGACATTTGCAGCCAGTGTGTTTCCATTCAGTGACCTTAAAACAATCTAAAACAGCGGTTTCTGCCATTACAGAATTTAGTGTGCTCTGTTCCTGGGGAGGAACATCACATCCATTGAGCACCGCGCTATAAAAACCAGCGCACAAGTACACTCATGATAATATAGAGAATTCTCCGGCATGTTATCCCTTTTATTTTCCTGCCACAAAAATAAAGGGCAAGCCTTAAATCCGACTGAACTATAATGTAAAAGCTGAGCAACTGTCATTTTTATTTTGGCTGGTTTCCCTGCAGAATTTCTAAGACGCGAAGCAAACCAAAGGGCCACCATGTGGGAAGTATACAGAGTTCGCGGGCGCCCTTCATGTCGACTGCAGTTACTGAAGTCAAAATGCACCCTAATCCCATTCAGTTACCTTCACTGTAAAGCTATTTTTGCCCTAAAATGCATATGCATGGTGTGCTGCCCGGCGTGACCCTGCAAAGGTCAACAGAGATTCAGGAGCTGTATGGTGAGAGAGGAGAATAATGATTCTACATGGGAAAAAGTGTTAGTTTTTAATTTTTTTTTTTTTTGGTTTCAGCATCTCTTCTTTATCTTTTTATTTTTTTTTTTTCTGCTGTTCATTTTTTCTCATCTGGGAGGAGTGCTTCTTTGTGATGGTGTGATCAAAGGGAACAGGAGGATGTCTGAGAATAGGAGAACTTTTGGTGTGCCAACATTAGTGAAGGAAAAGAGGGGGAGGCAGGAAAAAGTGCATTTTAAAAGTATTTTTATTTCAAGAAATATGCTTTGTTTCAAGAAAACATTGGTGTCCATTTGAATTGAGAAGCCAAACACTCTGAAATCATGCTGTTGTGCTTCTATGCCATGGGAAGATGTAATTGTTCTTTCACAGCCATCTATTTTTTTCTGTTTTAAACTCCAGTGTTTGTCAGAATAGTTACCCTGGTTCCCGTTGCTTTTGCTATGAATTCGGTGGCATAAAGCAGAGAAGAAAACTGTGAAGGATAAATCCCTGGGGAATAATAACTGATTAAAGATGGCAAATCTTATCCTTGAGAGTAGGAGGTGTTAATGAGACATAGAAGTGATTTTGCTCCTCTCTACCAATTCAGGATTCATCTCAGTAGATGAGGCTCAAATGATAAGATTTATACCATCTGCTGGGACTTACCACTGGCACTTCCAGGATGGCAGCATCTAAGAGACAGATTTTACCCAGTTTTCAGTAACCCAGAGCTGGACTTCACAGCTCATGCTTATCTTAATAAGAAAAAAATAATAAATTGAAACCTTGAGAGTTTTCCAGCAGTGCAAGGAGACAATAGGTCACTCCTGAGCTGCAGATGAATTTAGACACGTAGCAAAGACCTTTTTTTTCCAAACAAGTTTGTTTCTCACCATCTTATCTATGAAAGGCCTAAAAAATTGGATTTAAAATATTTTCTTTTTGTTCTTGTAATTTTTTCATCAAGATAAAAGTATTCCTTTTTGACATGGAGCACAACATTAGGGATTTTATATTTCCTTTTAACTCTCTTTTATAAAAAATATTGAATGCCATACTTTTTTTTTTCCCCACATGTACAGCGGAGCTTGCAACAGCCTTGGTCTCTTGGGGAAACAGCAGTATTTGTATGTGAAGAGTAGAAAACTGGATGAAAATTTGTTAAGCGTTCACTGATTTTTTATTTTCTTTTATTTCTTTTCTGAAACCCAAAGCCTGTTGTATGGGTTGATTTCACAGCCATCTCTTCTCCAGTGTTCCTACAAATTATATTAATTGGGGTCTGCACCATGTTCTTAGGCTTGGTTAGGTTGTTCATAATTTCTAAGGAGGGGTCTTTCCAGGTGACTACAATCAAGCTCCTGCTTCTGTACAGCCTAAGATGATTCCTCCCCTCATCCACAGTGATGATGGCTATTGGGTGTGACACCATCTGATTTAGGTTATGCTGAGCTCCTATTTTAAGTGAGATGAAAGTAGAGAAATTCTGTGTTCGGTTTTGGGGCCCTCACTACGAGACAGACATTGAGGTGCGGAAGCGTGTCGAGAGAAGGACAATGAAGCTGGTGAGGGGTTTGGAACATAAGCCTTATGAGGAGGGGCTGAGAGAGCTGGGGTTGTTCAGCCTGGAGAAAAGGAGGCTGAGGGGAGACCTTCTCACTCTCTACAACTACCTGAAAGGAA
>VXAK01002873.1:28553-90383 GCA_013399435.1 Arenaria interpres | reverse complement strand
TTTTTTTTTTTTTTTTTTTAATCTAGGGAGTAACTAGTGGAAGAGAACTTGAGAAGTTTGTCTTACTCCTTCCAGTGTGTGCTCCACAATGCTCACCTTCCTGGTGTGTCTGAACGCACTGGGCAGGAGGGAGAAACCTACTCACTGATCCAGCACATTGGGAGGCTCTGTGGCCAGGAAATAGGACCCAGAGCCAAAATGAAGTGGTCTTATGACTTTTGCTTCTTCTCTAACTGCTATGTTGTCACTTAAGCACAGCATATTGATTTAAAAAAAAAAAAGAAAACAACGCAAAACACTTAAGGCAGTGCTGTGCTTAGGAATGGTATTCGTGAGCCACGCTGCTTTCTTAGTGCTTCTCTGAGGGCTACAGATTATACACTTACACCCAGGAGTTTACATAAAAGCATGCTTTGGTTTTAAGTGTATGCAATGTGATACCTTTACGTTTCTCAAAGTTTTTTACTGCTAAATTGGCAGAAAGTTTGGCCGCGTAGAGTGTATAATTACAACAAGAAACAAAAAGCCTATTTTTTGCAACCCTGGCCCCTGTAGGCAGTCACTTTCTGACACAAGTAGTCATTTCAATGAAGTAATTTTTTCTTTAATTGTTTGAAGTGATTTTAGCTCTGGCGAGAGCAACAAAGCAACAGCAGCGAGGTAGGAGTTTTCTGCCCACAGCCAGAGGCTGGCAGTGATTGTGGGGGCTCGAGCTGTCCATCCCCTGACCCGCCGGGGCCGTGGGGCTGTGGTCCTTGTTTGGACCATGCCAGTCTTGCCAAGAGCTGCAGAACTGTGGACACCTGGTCCCCAGGAACTGCACTTGGACCAGAAGCTGTTTTCACATGAGTCACTGCGCAGCCGTCAGGGTGGTAATGACTTCTGGTTTTAATTATGTGTTTTAAAACTGCGGGGTTGTTCTCTGCAGCTGTTAGCACTTGCTGTCTTTTGAGAGTTTTGGTTTGAGACAGTCCATTGGTACTCTGTTCTCCCAAGATGGGGACCTTACCAATGTCCGCAGGAGGCTGCTGTTGGCAGTTTTTCTGACTAGAGGGTGGTTTAGTGCCATGAGAACTGAATTGCCATCGCTTTTGCATTGGGCTTAATTTTCTTTTTTTTATTTTTTTTTTTCATGTGCTGTGGTTCATGAAGTTCATGTACCGATGTGCAGCTCAGGAAAACGAGTCTGGAAAACCCTTAACAGCTGCACTATAGTACCCTGTAGCTATACTCCGTTTATGGGCACCCAATATCTATTTTCTGCAGTACCGTGCCATATATTCCTTTAAAAGATGATTCTTTTGGAGTTAATGCAGTGGCCAGGCCCTGGTGTGTTGTGTGACCATATGGGGATCGGGGATTAAGTTTGGTGGTTGGTCTCTGTTCCTTTCAGCTGGCAAGAGATGGAAGTGCTAGAGAGGCGGCACACCAGACGCCGGGAGAAAGAGCAACTTGCCCGCAGCTGATGATACCTCTGGCTGGCACCCAGAATGGTACTGATGAACTCTACAAGGGCTGTCTCCAACCCTCCCCAGCTGTGGAGATGGCTGTTCTGTCCAGCCTTAAGGGAAGGAAAAAGTAAAGAGTGGAAAATTAGAATGTCATGGAGGATAATTGGGCTTGAACTAGTTTTAATTTAATTTTTTATTTAATTAAGGATAGCACAAGAAGAAGGCAGTAAGCAAATAACAATGCCTCATGACTTGTAGGTGATTTAGGGAACATATTTTGCAAACTGTGAAATTATAGGTAGGATACAGATTGATTTATCTATTTTTGTGCAATAGAGTGAGTCTGGTGTAGTGGCTTAATGGAAAGTAAAATCAGAGACTTAGGGGTTTTAATTTATTGATTTCTCCTAATTCATGCTTTAAAACAAAGATAGGATTGAGTTTCTGTGGAAAAAATGATGTTAAGGAGGTTCTTATAAAGAGGTTTAAAGAATCTAGAGCTATGATGGGAACCACAGCATATGGTGTGTTAGGGTAATCAGAAATATTTGAGTGAAGGATTTGCAGAGCTTTTTAAAAATCTCTTTCCTTTTCCATATTTAAGAGAACTATTATGCACATCTTTAGCTCTGACTTTGTTCACACGAGCTTAATGCAGTTCATAATAGTGCTGAGAGTAAGTATTTGCAGCAACATTTCTGAAGTATTTTTTCATTGATGCAAGTCTCCAGCCATACCAATAAAACCCCAATATAATAAGTTGAAATATTTACTATTTTTCCTCCAAACTACTATGTCTAAATGTCCTTTAACAGCCTACTAAAAATAGAACTGAGAAAGCCTGTAGTATGGGCAGGTATAGATAATATGGGGATACCGAGGACTTAACATTGTCTTCATTTCTCCTCATTCTATGCTCAATGTTCCAAACGCTGTTTTAGAAGGAGTTTAGCCTTTGGATTAGATGTGATAGTATGAAATGGCATCAGTTGACTGGGAATATCTCACCCATTGCTCTGTTTCATTATTTTGTAACCAAATCATATATTTTAAAGAGCAGCAGTGTGTTACAATAAGGCATTCTTAAGAACATGTGCCCACAAACTGCCATTAAGTAAGGAAAGGTGGAAATTTACTGACCCAGTATATCAGTTGCTTTGCTTTAACAGTCTCTGGGCAGAATCTTACTCCTTGTACGGTAGGAGCACTAAACTACACTTCTTTTATTGTATTGAGGGTATATATGGATAGTAAAGTCAAGTCAGGATTAGTTCTCACTGTGATTTACTTTCTGGGAACTCTTTTCTTTGCTTCCTCTTGGTGGCAGTTTCTCTTCCACGAAGTTTTGGGATGGTCTGAACTAAAACACATGCGAACAGCAATCCAAAAGCAAGTAATAATTTTTCCTATACAAAGAACTAACATGGAGTAGGTGTTTTGAGGAGATGCCTTTGGACAGCCATTCTAATGACTGTGTAACGTTGCATTTCTTTAACTCACACAAGTGTTTCTGACTGGAGCTCGTGTCGCTTTAGGGAACGTAGGAGGAAATAGGTTGCGAAAAGTCAGTGGTCCTGACAACTTGCGGTGAAAACTGGGGGTTTGTTGAACCTGGTGTGCCACAGCAGTGCACTTTGCCCACCACAAGGAATCTTGAGGCAAACTATGTTGTTGGGCCCCTTACCACAAAAAAAAGACATTGAGGTGCTGGAGCAGGTCCAGAGAATGGTAATGAAGCTGGTGAGGGGTCTGGAGAGTAAGTCTTATGAGGAGAGGCTGCCCTCAGCTGGGAGTGTTCAGCCTGGAGAAGAGGAGGCTGAGGGGAGACCTTATTGCTCTCTACAACTCCCTGAAAGGAGGGTACAGAGAGGTGGGGTCAGCCTCTTCTCCCAAGTCACAGGCAATAGGAGAAGAGGAAACGGCCTCAAATTGCGCCAGGAGAGGTTCAGGTTGGATATTAGGAAAAATGTTTACACTGAAAGGGTTATTAAGCATTGGAATGGGCTGCCCAGGGAAGTGGTTGAGGCACCATCCTTGGATGGGTTGACATTGTGCTTAGAAACATGGTTTAGTGATGGTTTTTTATCAGTTAAGTTGATGGTTGGACTAAATGATCTTAAAGGTCCCTTCCAACCTAGATAATTCTGTGATTCTCCAGGTAGCTATTGTCTGGAGTCAGAGACTCTTTCCTCTTAGACTGAAAACAGGCTAAACTTACTGAGGATGGCTGTGCGATTGTAAAAGGAGCTGCGTTTCTTTACACAAACTTTTTCAGCCTCAGCAGCTGGAGTTTTCCTGGGTTATCTTGTTCCTGTCTGCATAGTCTCAGGAAGGCATAACAATTTGTATGCTTCTGTCTGTGCTATGAAGCTTCAGGCAAAATGCCTCCAGCGCTCCCTGGGGACCGTGATACTCCATGTGGTGCCCAAAAGGCCCATAAATTATTTGCTTACTTATTTTGAATATTCACAGCTTCGGCAAGTGGGACCCTGTACAAAGCTGATGACGTTGAGGTATTTCATATAACCTAATAGCTTCATTCTTCCATTGTCTCAACATTTTGAAGTCAAATTGTCTTAACTATAATTTAAAAGTTGTCTTCGTATGGGAATATGAGAAACAACGCCCTTTCAGAAATTTGTCTGTAAAATTCTCTCTAAAAGACTAATCAGAGCACAATTTGAGAAATTAAAGCTAGGTTTTGAGAGAGGGCTTTTTTCCCTTTTCAATCAGGGGAAGTTATGTGCTAGGACTTGCAAGTTTAAAAAAAAATTAAACAAATCATGGGAGTAAGAAAGTGCAATGTAAAATTGCTGTCAGCACAAAATACATTGTATTCACATAAGTCTCTAGGACTCCTTTCAGTTAAAAAAAAAAAGTTATAATAAGAAGATAATAATAAACTAAGGTATCGGCTCCATAATGCACCAGATACGTGGCTTTTTTGTCTGAAATGGTATTTAGTACTGATCAGAATAATACAGATAGAACTCAAGATAATAACTAGATCTCTTCTGTTTGGTGTCCTGGACTCTTACAATTTGCAGAACAATTTCACCACAAATGGTATTTTAACTCTGGCTGATTCACATTTTAATTGAAGTCTAAATTTTCCAACTAAGCTATCATTATAGAAAGTTCACTGAAGTGCACTTCCATTATGTGAATTGCAGCATTCTGGGGGTGCCTAACTCAATGGAGAAAGATAAAATTCATGTCAAAACTCTTGCTTTTAACCTTGAGGATAGGGAATGATTCACAAATAAAGCAAATTTCATAACATGGCCTAAATAATATAATTATTTAATGGAAAAAGGAGGGGGGAGGGAAATTCCTCAAGGGTGGTTTGTTGGCTGTTATGTAGAACTGAATAAAGAAGGAGATCTGTTACAAAAGTGGTGCAAGTTGACATAACTGGCTTTTATAACAGAGGCTACAACAGATTTAAGATCTCTGAGCTGTCAACTGTACTATGGAATTTTTGGAAGGTGTCCAGTTATTTATCCAAATTAATCCTAAAGACTTAATCTACTACTGGTGAATATCGTTTTGAGATTGGGATTTTTTCTGGTGTGTCCAAGTGTGTTTCATTGATGACTATGTTTTGATTGTTTGATAGTTAACAGAAAACTTTGTCCACGCAGGTATCTCCGTAGTAGTCCAGACACTTGACTTGAGAATTCAAGTAATACACAAATTAAAAGTATCCGAGGTGTGGAGAGAGACAAGCTGTTCTTTGCTTTTATCACTTTTAATGCCTTGGCCTCATGACTGCCCTTTTCTGTATTTTCTGCTCACTGTTATACTTCTAATGGGTATAAAGTTGCAGATCTTGGATCCAAATTTTCTCAGCTAGATGGTGTTGTCTGCTCAAATTCACGCCATTTCTACTGAATCAATTCTTCAAGAGAGAAAGGGAAACACCATTTCATATCACATTTGAACTCTTACTAGAGTTCAGGAGAAACAAGGACTCTTATCTGCCTGAGTCAAGAGCTGATATTATCAGAGAGTGAAAAAGGTTTACGCTTGTTACCATTTATTTTTTTCCCTCTTTTCTTTTATCTGTTTAAGTTGGTACCATTAACGTGGAAGAGAAGTTTCTATAATCTCAATTTTTCTCATGGAGAGAATGGGGAGAATGCAAGGGAGCTTTCAGGATTTTAGATTGTGTCACTGCAAGGGATTATGTGGCAGAAACATGGTGCTGGTACAGGGGTACAGATGATGTTGCTGTATCTCTACAGGTTGAACTAGGATGATCTGCAAACACTTGACCGATGCTATAAATGCTTGGGAAAAAAAATGGTGATGTCTTTATTGCAACCTAACCCATGTAACATGTCAGTGGTATCACGCTGGTGTGCAGTCCTCTTTAGGCTGTGTACTCACTTTCTGGTGGAAACCAGTTCTGGAATTGCTAACAGTTAACCAAGTCATCCCTCCTTCTGGAATACCTGAAGATCTTTTGATGACCTCTTGTGCTTCATGGTGTGTTGGAGACACTCTGGAACTTGCCTGGGTGACACTGTCAGTGTGGGTACTTACTCGGGCATAAAGGAATTTTTGGGGGAAGAAAGTCCCAAGATTGGACTAAGCTTGTTACAACCCTGAAATCCAAACAGTGACTTGAAACGCAATTACCTTTGGGTCAGATGTTTATCATTCTAGTATTTGGCTTCTAGTTATGCACTTTGTCTTGCACGTAAGTTGTGTACGTGTCCATCTGTGTACCAGTTACATATAGGTGGGAAGTGCTGTGTCTTACCCATGTGCCCAGCTTAGCCTATGCGGTAAATCTGCTCTTTTGCAAGTTAATGTAACTACAGAATTTTAAACACAGTAATTTCATTATTACCATTAGCCTAATGAAGTATAACTGCAGATCATTCTTATTGCGAATGAGGACTTTCACTTCCAGTGACGCTCACCTCTCCGTCCCAGGCAAAGCAATTACACTGAGTTATACTTCATATGTATCACCACTCAATTACCTCCCAAAGGCAGATGCAAAAGTCATCGTCCTATGCCAGAGCAATCTATATAATGCAGCTCTGCTGTATATATTAGCTCTTGCTCTTTTCTGTAGCAATACCAGCTCTACCAGCCCTTTTACTTTGGGTTTCTCTGCCTAAAGTTTCCCAAAATTGTAAAGCTTAGAGCAGAAGTGCTCGCTAATTGGGTATATTGTAAGTGGAGAAAAATCTCATTAAAATCAAGGTGTGATTTGTGGATGTTGAAAAAGGAAATAAACCTTTGTAGCTAGAGTTCACTGCATCATTATTTTAATTTATATGTGGCTTGGGCCCACATACAAAGGGCAGTCTCGGTCACGCCTCCAGGAACATAATGGTAGCTGTTGCTTTTTAATCAAGAAATGCACTAACAATGGAGATACGTATGCATATATATGTTTTGCTGTGACAGAGAGCTGTTTACAAGATCCAGAATTCCCCAAGGGTCTTGTCATAGATTGTGGTTTTTGTAATACGTGAAGAAAGTTGTTCAGTTTGAGATAATTTTTTTTATTACAGGCATCCAGACCGAGTTAACAAAACTTATTAGCACATGTGTGTGTTGGAGCATGGAAAGAGAGAAGTTGGGAATAATTCCAGACCAAGTATATTTCAATACCTTTGTTCAATTATTCCGTGACCTTGTAGTTTGACTGTAAATACTTTCATATCCAAAGGGTGAAAATCAAATATGAATAAAGGTTGAATAAGACTTCAGACAGGTTTAAAAAAAAGATAAATCAGAGAATGGGAGAGGAAATAACAGGAGAATAACTATGAATCAACCATAAATCTTTGAATTTTAATGCTCCTAGTTTTCTTTCCTTTTCTCTGCAGGTCTTTTGGACCCCTATTTCCTTTCTTCTCATACAAGAATACATGCTTGAGTTATATTTATTAGGTGAGTGGACCTAAATTCCAAAGACCTTTCTGTGGTGACTCCTGAGAGAAGTTAAGTATGAATATCAGCTTTATCACAAAGAACTTGCAGGATAGCAGCATTTTTTTTCCAAAAAGAAAATTGTATTAGTTTGAGGTATGGAAGGTGGCTGCTTTTGATACCATGAGGATTCAGTGAGGAAACATTCTTCAAGAGGTAAGTGTACATTTAATATGTGCTTTCAGGCTTTCTTGAGATATTGTTTTAAAAATGAAAATCCCAACAGTGCGGTATGATTCTGTATTTCCCCTGTGTGCTCCATTTTACAGGGTGTTCCCAGCAACTTGCAACAAGCCCAGAGGTCACTTCATTAGCAGGTCATTTCGTGGCTGGGAGACACAGAAGTGGTTTGAGGGTGTGATCTTCATGGATGGGAAATTATGTCCTTGGTTCTGTTCTAAGGAAAGCCATTTTAATTGGGTGATTGAGACAGAGCAGTGCATAAGATTTTGAGGTTTTGACTGACGGTTGTTCTAGTGATTTTTTTTTTTCCTAAATGTTGTTGTTTTGGTTTTTTTTCTTTGTTTTGCTTTGGTTTTTTTCCAGTGGCAATGCAATTGATTTGATAGAAAATGTTGCACTAATATCTAGATACGCTTCATAGGAAAATAAATACCAGAATAAAATTAGATATTAACTAGCTATTCTTAGTACTGAAACTAGTTCACACAATATCCTAGACAGTTCTTCTACCACTGGAGACCCTAAATAACTAAACCATGACAATTAAACATATATAAAAATAAGAAACCTCTGCCAGACTTAAAACTTGTAAATAATTTTTCTGTAATTAAAAAATAATGTTATATATGTATTATAATCTTGATTCCGTTAGCCTGGCACTAAGAAATGCGCTGGTCTGCAGTATACCAACAGAGAAGTAAACAAATTACTGTTCTCAGGGATTGAGGACAAGACTCTTCTCTCCATGCGATTAGAGCTTCTCTAGGAATGTTTTATTTTTTTCTCCCCTCCGCAGATAAATTACGGGTTTATCGGAGGACAATTTCCTGATGTTCCTTATAGCCTGCTATGTCCCTGGGATGGCCTGGCTTCCGTTTCTCTTTGATGACTAGTGCTAAAGTGTGATCGTACGTTCTTTAGGCTTGATTTGAAGGTCATTGAAGTTGTTAAGATCCTGGATCAAGACCTTATTAAAAACAGTCACTAGAATGTCCATCAATAAACGTTTCAAATGCTGTTTGTGATAGTGATACCTCATTGTTACTTATTGCTTATATCACAGAATCATCTGGGGTTGGAAGGGTCCTCTGGAGATCATCTAGTTCAACCCCCCTGCCAGAGCAGGTCCACCCAGAGCAGATTGCACAGGAACGTGTCCAGGTAGGGTTTGAATGTCTCCAGAGACGGAGACTCCACACCCTTGCTGGGTAGCCTGTTCCATGCTCTGCCACCCTCAAAGTAAAGAAGTTCCTCTTCACATTTAGATGGAACTTCCCATATATTTCTTTTCAGAAGAGCAATCAGAAGTACTTCTCAGTGAATTTACATATCATGGAAACTTCCTGTAATGTTGCATTCTGTTCTTTCTCTTTTCACCACCTACCTTTGGTCTAAAAGATGGAAATATATGCATCCAGTATGTCTATGCACAGCTCCAGAGATTTTAAGAGTATCTTGTCTAACAAAAGTTTATGAGAGAGAAAACTCCTTTTATTTGCATTGTTTAAGGCCAGAAGAGAGTATGTAGCCTGACCTTCTGTAAATGTCAAACCTTAGAAGTTCCTGCATTGTTCTTTGCTTCTAACGGAAAACACGCAGTCATTCCTGGTACAGTTAGAATTGTTATGACTTCTGATGTGTTGTCCCAATAGCTCATTAACTTAGTTATATCCAGACTAATTTGCAGTCCTCGGCCTCTATGTAATTTTTCTACTGGATGACAAAATTATGTTGCTACTATTTTGTTCTCAAAATTCACGTAGCGTTCTATGCAGATGCCCTTGTAGAGAGGGTGGAAATTTGTGAATAAAATGATAGACACCCACATACTGCAGGCTTTTCAGAACCTTGAAGGTGGACGCATGTAATTCACACACATTAATTATATTATTTTGACAAATATAATTCGTGATGGCATAGGCCAGAACATAAAGCTAGTAGATAGTTAAATGAAATTAATCCTTCAAATGACTTTTGACAAGCAGATATAAAAAATTGCAGTCTGAATCTGTGTTATGTCTTTTCATTTATCAATTGGTGTAAATACCAATAAATACCAATAAATACCTGTAGCGTAAGTGGCAGAGTGCACACAAGAGAGTGCTCTGCCACTTGTGTGACCCGTTGCTTTCCCAGACTAGCAGAGGCGGTGGATTCCTGGCTCTCGATTCTATGCTGAGCAGTTTGGAGCTTCTTTCTGAGGGCAGTCAGGAAATACTTTAGGAATATTCAACCAGTGAGACTGCACCAGTGATTTAACCATCCATAAGCTGTAATTAAGCAACACAATCTGACAGGCAGTGCATTTCTATAAGCGTATTGCACATCTCAGATGCCTTTGAGATAATTAGGCTTTCAGACCACTCTCTGCTTTTACTCTGGGCCCACAGATTCCGAATCGATTTGACTTTCAGCAGTTCCTTACCTCTGCCAACTGCAATTATATTTCCATTCTTTGCAAGTAAAAGAAAACTCCAAAGTATTTAATGTTTCTTTTTTGGTCTCGGAATCAAACTGGTTTATGTGGCAACAAAAGAAATAGTCCTGAAAGCCACTGTGTGAATCTGTGACATTCAAGGAAAGGAAGTTAAATACAGCTGGTGTTATATATTTCCCAGACCTTCAATATAAAGATGTGCTTCCAAGGAGGAATAGTGCTGACGTGCAGTCCTACTGATGCAGTTGTTATTTTTTTTTTTAATATATAGAGAACCCCTCACTGAGAGCATCGTATAATGCTTTATAGCAAGTGTGAATTACAAGCTGTGGATAGTGGCTTGACCACTGCATTGTAGTAGCCCTGAAGTTGAGAGCTGGAACTTAGGGAGACCATAAATAAGGGGAAGAGGCCGGCAGCGTCGCAGCTCAGGCATGGACAAATCCTGCCCTGGGAGGGTCAAGCTGGGACCTGTGCTGGCAATATTCCACTGGTGATGGGAGAGCTGGGAGACAAACAAGAATCTGGAGTCATGGAGATCCTCTTCTTTTTTTGGTCATGAATGAAGTAAGCGTGGAGGGAACGGGTGGATCCAGGAGCAGGAGTGGAGGAATGTGCTGTGACCCCAAGGAAGGTTTCAAAGGACGTTGAAGCTGGGGCTTTCTGGGACCTACGCATGGTATAGCAGAAATGGTGGGAAAGTCAATGGTGGTGGGGAATTGTCTTTGCAAACACTAGAAAATAAGAACAGGATACAGGTGGATTTTGGAAAAAGCTAACCAAACAACAGCCATAACAAAAAAGCCTAGAGCTTTTAAAAGACTTCAAAGTCTCTTGCAGGTTTCTTCTGAGTTATGGAAATGCAGTCAATTTTGAGAGTGTTTCTCTAAGTTTATCTCTTCACCAGATAAAGAACATATTACTGCCCATACTGATTTTAAGACTAATCTGATCAGAGACTGAAAATCATCCTGGAACATTTTGTCTTCCCAATATCTTTTTATAAGGGACCAAGACTCATTTTCACTCCTTAAATTACCGTGGCTTGCATGTGAGACCAAATAGGGACCTGGTTTAAGTAGGATTGTAGTCCTTTCAGTTGAATTTAACAAATTTCCAGTGTCAAGAGACAAAAAATAATTATACTGAAACTCTGAAAATATATAACATGTTCTGGATGAGTTTGTAACTTTTATAGGGTACTGGCTATGGTGTTATTACTGTCCCAGATCTGTGGCTTTTTCAATATCAAGAGCAGTAAACGTCTTATATTTTTGCCTGCCTTTTTTTCTTATGTAATTATTTTGCTTTAAAGACTAAGAATTAATGTAGCTAATGGAAAAAAGAGTCAACTAGTAATGCTTTGCCTTTCTAGTTACATGAATTTTCATAGAGGACAAAGTTTGAAGGTAAACATTGTAATTTCTTAAGAAAATTTGAATGGTTAACAAGTGTAAGAGAGCATTTAGATGGTTATTTGGAGTTATATTTATCAGAAGGAAAGAAGTTTCCCATTTAATATTTTGACGGGGGCAGTAAGCAGACCAAAGGTCTGAGCACAGAATCGACAAATAGAGGCCTCATTGATGTCTGCAACATAAATGCTAGAAGGGACAATCTGTTTTAGTTATGCTTTTGAGCACACTTTAAATGTAATTTTAGTGCACAATAAAAACGAATGCTCTGTTTTCCAAATGCATCTGCTGAGCTCGAGTTTCCATACCAGATGGCTTTATATTATGTTAAAACTCAACATACAGTATGAGAGTGTTCATTGGATCTGCTGAAAATGACCTTGTGGTTTTTTCCTGTGTGAGCACAAAATATGACATTTATTAATTTTGACATGCAAAAAATGTCAGTCTTTCTAGTTTGTTTTCATGCTCTGTTTTACCTGGTTTTCAAGGTTAGTTGTTAGAGCCATAACAAAACTGCATATAAATCCTGTACAATGCATACAGTGTATATATCACTAAATACTGTGCGCGAATCACATCTAGGCCTCCAATTATGTCACTGAATTTTGAATTTTTCAGTTTGCATCTGGCTGGTGTTCATTCGTTCCTGAGCTTCCTCCACCCTGGCTCTATCTCGTTGCAGCCATGGAAGCTGTGACCTGCAGGCGTTGTCACGCTGACATTAATAGCGATGCTTTTGGATGGGAGGCAGCTGGTGTCTGGTGGCCTGACCTCCATTTTTCCTGCAGAAGGGACAGAGCAGAGCCTAAAACGAGACTGTGAGTGAAGCCCAGACTCCACCTTGCAGGTGAGACCTTGATGAGCAATGAAATGTCAGTGCCTCGTTGACGTTTGTGTGATTTGAGCTGCTTCCTACACTGAAAACTGCAGAGCTGGAGCTGCGCAAAGAGTGGGCGAAACGCTCCCTTTTTGATTGTTTTTCTTGTGTCTCCTTTAGCGTGGCAAAGGACTATTCAAGCTGCACGGCAGCTGTGAATCTCTAATTATATAGGTATTTTCACAGTCCCTGTCCTCAGAAGCTCAGCCCTTCTTTAAAAGCAGGGTGGAGTTATCAGCATGAGAACCCGGTAAGGGCAAGGGATGCTTCTGAGCACACGTGGACATGGAGCTGGTTGTCTTTGCCTTCCTTTGTGGCTACTGGGTGCTGATAACAATTCATTTCACCCAACCTCTTGGGAATAACTATGCAGTGCAAGGATGAAGTGCTGCTCTGAATTCCCTTTGAGCCTTCTATTACTTGAGCCATATTTCCCACCTACAGATCATAGGGACTACCTATTTCTGGGTGGTTTTGTTAATGTGCACTTAATTGGCCTGGCTGTTTATTAATCTGAAGTTTTATACCGTTTCCATCCTCTTTTTGTCTCAGTTATCAGCAATCATTGGTACGTTAATCCTCACAGCATTTCTGAAAGGTGGAGGAAATGCACAATGCTTTATATTGAGGCTTGAGAGATAAAAAAACCAAAACCCTCAGTTGTCACCAAGTGCACAGGGATCTGTTGAGGATGATGGATTACCCAAACTCTAGGATAGTTTCCCAACTACTGAATCATCTGGCTTCCTCCTAGCAGCAGAATATTATTTTATATATTAATGTAAGGTAGATAAACTGTGTAAATTTTAATATTATTTACGTATTTGGTGTGGCCCAAAACTTGTTCTATTTTTCAAGTGTTTTCCGCTGTTAAGTCAATGTTTACTCACAATTAAAACACTGTGAAAATATTTAAGCTACTGAAATTACTTTCTTAGCTTAGAAATAGGTATATTTTAGAAAGAGAAAGGAGATCCAAAACGTTGGGGAACAGCTATAATGCGGTGACTCATTAAATGTTGTTCTGTTTCTCCGCACACCAGATTTCATTAAGAATTTGGACCCGAATGCTTAATTTCCTCAATGATCTTTTGAAAGCCTATCTGACAGCGTTTGCTTCGAACTTTCCGTGGTGAACGTGGTGACTGAATGAGCAGGTGTCTGATGGGCCCACCATGAGCGTCTCGTACCTTCCTGGCATTAGGCATGAGCGAAGCAGAGACAAAAGCGATGGAGACTGGCACTTTGTTGGCTGGGTTTTGGTCATCTTTCACTAGAGTCAATGTCATTTGATAACTTCTAACACCTTTTAGCCAGGAATCTCTGTGTTAGTTTTGGCAGCAACTTGTCTTCTTCATTTCACTCTGGTACCTTCTCTGGGTCGTGTTGCTGTTAATTAATTAGCAACTTAAAATTCATAGAGAGACACGCACAATATTCTGGCTGCTAACACTGCCTGCCATGCCTTAACCTAAGGGTTCCTAGGCTTGGTCATGGTGATGCACAAAGAGGTGGACATCTCTAGTAGTTCCATTTTCTTTTCCTTGTTTTGATGTGTGAAACTGCTTAAAAAATAGTGAAAGATGCATCATGAAGCCGTTTTGTTTGTGAGCGATTCTCACTTTCCTACGGGCCACTTGTTAAACCACAGGTGGAACAGTCAGAATGCCAATGGCAGCTACTATAGAATCCTTGTTCATTGAGCAAAAAATGTCAAGAATCCCTATAATAAGAAGTTAGTCGCTATATTGTAATTTTGTATTTGGACCAATTCAAAAGTTTGTTGCATTTTCTCTCCTTTCCATTGCGTGAATTTTTTTCCAAAAAAAATGTTGTCCACGCAACATTCTTATAGAACAGGTAAAGTGGAATGATGCTGGATAACAAGCACAAACCTTCCTAGACTTCAAAATCAAAGAAACTGCAATTTGTTAAGCGACAGCTGTGACCATGTTCAATTTTAGGCTGGACTTGTCGGTTTTTAAGAAAACTATTGAGTGCAATATTTTTGTAACAGTTACGGCAAAAAGAAAGACAAGGTAACAGGAAAAAATGGTATAACTGGGTTGCAGCTTTATTCACTGATAGATCAGAAGCCCATCCAGCAGTAACTTGGGCCTAATCCATGTCCTGGCAGAGAGCTACAAAGAGCCTGTTTTGTCTTCTGTTAACCCTGGTGATAGAAGCGCAGTGAGACAAGAGGCCAGAGGGATGTCCTCTCTGTATCGGGTTTTAGGAACCCCAGACCCTTTCATTCACCTTCTTCAAAGGCTGCTTTCTGTTAAGCTCCTCCCAGTCCACTTCACCAGAGAAATGTCTCTGTGCAAATGTTTATGTGCTCAGGAAAGTGGGGGTCTTTCTGAGACTCAAATTCATTGGTAAAAGTTGTTAAAATCGCCAAATTTTGCAGTTCAAAGATTATTAATGATTTTCCAATGGTATTTTCAGTTTTGGAAGTGCAAACTTACAGCATTCTAAGTGCTGTTTGCCTGGCTGTCCCATTTCAGATGGATCATTTCATCGATTCCTTGGCGTTTTTGGAGATCCATCTACTGTCTGTTGCTCTGTGGTGAAGTTAAATCCTATAATGGAATGTTTTCTATAGCTACATTTTACTTGCTTGTTTTAGGTCAATCCCTCTAGAGAAACACAGTAGGTGACAGGCAATTCTCCTTTTTTGTTAGTTTGGAGCACCTGGCCGCTGTTGTGGGTTTGATCTCAGATGTGGAAAGCTAAGGACAAGTCTTTGGTGACTCAATGGAGTAAGAAAACCTGGGGAATGAAATCCTCGCTCACCTCCCTCGCTGCAGTGAGTGGTGCAGAGAGGACAGAGCGAAGCTGAGGGAGGCCGTGTGGCCCCTGCTTGACACAGCACCGTTGTACAGAAGTGACCCCTGAGACAGCTCCAACCTCCTCATCAACGTAATAAAAATTGAATTTTGGTGCCGTGTGACTGAGGGGATATGGCCAGGCCATTCTGGCTGCTGGAAGGGGAGAAGGTCCCTTGAATGTCCCTTCCAACCCAGATGATTCTATGATTCTATAAGTAGGGAGAGGACAGATCTGTGACACAGCTTCCCGGGAAGAGCTTCCCGCTGCCTGTGGTTGGTAGACGGGAGGTAGCAGCAGGGATGGGTGGTGTAGGGACAAACTGCTTCTCCAGCAGTAACGATTGCCTGAAGCTATAATTGGTTTTGGTGACAGCATCCCTGGTCTTCTGGGGCATCAGAGTGGGCAATCGCCAACAGAGCCATTGTAATTGTGCAGCTCCCTGGAAACTGCAGTCTGGGGCTGTGCTTGGCCCTGCGTGTCTGAGCTGTCACTCCGGGATCTCGGACAGACTCCTGGCAAACTTTCCCTGGGGCGTAAGTAGGAATTAGCAGCATCTTTTATACTGATTCCAGTAGACAGAGAAGCAAGAGAAAGAAGTACATAATTTTGCTCTTAATTGACATTCATCTGCTATTTGCAGACTAAAACGAGCTTTTTGTGGAGGCATTTAGGTCTGTATCTAACAGACTCCTGCTAGATACCCTTTGGACATCTTGTGCTGATTCAGGACCAGTTTAATTCAATCAATTTTTTTCTTGTATGACACAGCAAACACTTTTACTCTGCATTTTTAATATTAGACTCAGTGGTTTTGACTTCTTTGCATGTTCTGATGTTGTTATTGAATTATTATCCATTTTATCATACTTTGTCCAGTATTTAATAGTAATAATATGTAATGCGGTTTCTGAAAATTTCCACGCATGGTTGTGAAGCATAAAAAGCCATCTTATTATTGATGGGTTACTATTAATATTGATGTCATAACACAGCGTAGCATCAATTGTAATAAATTGCTCAGATAAGGAAACAGAAAATGTTCCCGGTAAAGTAATTCAAACCTTATACACAGAACAGCAGCGGCAAAGTCAAGCAAGGAGACTTCACAATGGCATTTCACTGAATAACTAAAATTTTATTGACTTATGTTCCACATGATGGAGCATTAAGCAGTCCCCCCCACTCTAATTCCTTTCTCAATGGCAGCAGGAATGACCTGCAATTCCCATCAAATTATGTTTCCTTGGTACCGTATCTTTCAGTCTTCATGTTGTTTTTTGACGTTACCACTTTTTTTCCTTTCCTTAAACACGTCTCTAGAGTTAAGGGTTTTCTTTAGAAAAGTTTAAAAGAGTTTTGTTTTGATGCATTTTGAGACGAAACTTTTCAGAAGTTTCGCCTCTATTTCACTCTTCTTTGGAACTGCACATTTTCTATAGAACATTTCATATTGATAATAAAAGGAGTCCTACCTATCTGTAGAAATTTTTACTGCAGACCAGATGTTGGAAAGTCTTGACTCATTTCCCCAAACCACAACTGAGCTGAGCTGAAAGATGACTTTATGCCGGGTCATTTGACCACACCAGCACTTTGAAAAGAAAACTGCTGATGTGAGAGCTCAGAACTTGTCTTTTAAGGGAGTGTTTTTCAGGTTTTTTTTTATGGTTCTTATACAACCCATACCAAAGTAGCATAATACCATATCCGGACTGGTACTTAAATACACACAGGCCAATGCAGATAGAATTTTATGTTTTTAAGTTCAGATTGCTCTCAAGAATGCTCTGGAAGTTGCAGCAGATACAGGGATAAAATTGTGGTGTCCCAAGCAAGTGCTCCACTTGTTAGGCCCAAAATGGACTGTGGTTTTCCTGCTACTGGGTTTAAAGGGAAACATTTGATTATACAAGCATTTATATATGCTTCAACATCCTGCTCAGGTAATCCATATGAAAATAGAGTATGAAAATCTGAAAAACTGGGATTTAGGCCCAGGAATCGCCACTTCTGCCTAGATGAGGTAAAGGAGTAATCTAAGGAGTTGTTTGGAGTTGGAAACTATCTCAATATTGCTTTTTTGTTCCAGACAGATGCATTGAGAGCACTTTTCTCACAAGGCAGTACTGATGATAGCAGTTCTCACACTGATCCTGTAAGTGAGGACATCCACTCTTGAGTCATCCAGACTCATGGCCAGATGTAACTACACTGAGGAGCTGCATTTAATCGGGTTTACTTCTCTTTCTATGTATGCTAAAGCAGTCATCTCAACATTTTCAGGGTGCAACTTGATAAGATTGGTCTAGCAAGATAAAAATTCATTATTATGACGTTAGGAAGGAGTTTGCAAAAATAAGGAGAAAATGTCTTTGCTTCTGGTACTGATTCTTTTCTTATCTGTAAGAATTCTTGCATCATGCCTGAATCCTTGGACTGTACAGATAAGTCATGCAGCCACATTTTGCCTCCCTGATCCCCCAAGAAATGAGCTGCAAGGTGATGATTATGAACGTCCGTACTCTGGTCTCAACTTGAAGCTGTGTAGAATAACAGCCTTCTGATCTACCTCTTTGTGGAGCTTTGCCTCTTGTTCGGGCTTCTGGATTTGTATCCATACCTTTCATCTTCCAGTTCCTTTCTCCAGTATGTTTAGAAATATATTGCTTTGTGTTCTTTTTTGCATCCTCAACTGCTGTAGAAATGACATCTGTCACTAGAACACAGACACTGAGGAAGCCAGATGTGCTTATGGGGCTCAGATGCTCAACCAAAGGAGCCATAAATTATAATCCTCTTCAGATTGGCAGTGTTCCCAATTTATTAGTCCAGATATTGCTCATGGGATGGTTGTGGCTAACTTTATTGCAATATTTAATCAAGCCTGTGTTGTGTGTGCTCTCCTTTTGCTAGGTCAAAACTTTTTTTCCCTAGTACTCTTAAATCTCTTTATTCTTACGTGGTCCTTTTTCTCTCTTCTTACCCTGAAGTTCTACAGTTACTATTCTCCCCTCTGTATGTTTCCTCTCTCTCTCTCCAAAGACTTCCTTGTTCTTTTTGCCTTCTCTGTCCATTTCTAAACTTGACATCTGAATTCTGAAGATACTGCTGGTGACTCTTGCAGGAACTTTCTGTTTACCACCCAGTAACTCTATACTGTTGTTGCTGGAAGCACTTCTGGTCCAGCCACCTTGCTTTGGACTGTTGTAATACTTGCCCCGGCAAAAATATCAAAGACACAACAGTGTCTTTCAAAGATTCACTTCTAAGGTGAAAACTGGATACATGAAACATGAACAGGCTTGAGATTTCCTTGTATGAATTGTTCCTTCATAATTAGAGATGTCATCCTTAATAGTTTCTTTAAAGGGAGTAAAGATTATAAATTTCTCCCACAGATTTTGTTTATCAATGAAGTCTAGTCAAATTCCCATTTTCTTCCTGTTGCTGAAAAGAATGTTTCTAGCACGTATAAAGTAGTTTAGAGGTTAGACAAAGTGGAAGTTATTGAGTAAACTTTATTGCCTCAGGATAGAAATGATAATATTTCCTCCTGAGTCATCTTATTTTTGAGTAGCTGTTCGGTTCACTTAGATTGTGATGTTTTCAAGGACATTTTCAAGCAGCAGATTGTGCTCTTGGAGACAGAACTCACTTCAGATATTTCTTGTATCACAACATGCAACTGCAAATGGCCAAACCTCTCTTACAGTTGGTCCCCTGCAAGCACCCTGGCCTTAACACATCCTGGTAAATGAGCGATTCCCAAGGAGATTTTCCATGCACAGTACATACAGAGAAATATTTGTAAACTGCATGTGCACTGTGAAAGCCAGATGCAGTTCCAGTGGAAGATGTAACTCTTAATCATTTACTGGATGAATTCCACATCTTGAAGTGTTTGAAGCAGAGAAAGCTACAGTGGGTCTTTACTCTTTCCTGTGTTGGTTGATCTCTGTAATGTCTAGTGCCGTGACAAAAGATAGTACAGGACAAGAGAAAATATAGACCTAGAAAGGTTTTCCTATTTCTCTTCCTCATTTGTAATTTGTATTAATTTTCTTTTGGGACATTGTATTATCTGGTAATGATATTTTGCCCTGTAATCTTTCTGGTTTAATTTAAAGGAGTGAGATTTAGAAAACAAGGGCAAGATAGTATGGTGAATATTTGCATATATATATGATATGCATTGGAAAATTCTGAGCTCCTTAGGCAAGACAGGCAATATTTTAAGCTGACCTCCAAAAAAAAAATTTGCAGGTGCATGTATTTGAATTTGAAAAGACTGACATTTGCATATGCATATCACATAGCTGTGTTTGTACAGTGTAGCTGGATGAGCAATTGAGTACTTCATGTGCAGCAATAGCCGTGTTTGTGTAGAAATGGTCTGGTGGTGGCTGTTTCACCCCTCTGTTCTTCACTGTCAGTTTTGTGAAGCTGTGCCTGGACATGGTCACTTTCCGTGTCAAAGGAAAAAGGGGCTACAGTCACAGATTTTCACAGCTGAGCATTGCAGAGACAAATGGACATTAGAAACTTTGAAATCTCCACACAGTACTTGTTTTGTTTTATTCTGTGTTTTGTTTTTATTCAAATTCATAGATCGTAACGTAGCTCTTCAACTTCAGACTTCTCATTAAACGTAAAATTGCAAAATTTATATTTTTATCTTTCTTATGCAATATTGCCATTGAAAAATATAGGCCTAAGATTAAAAATATTTAGAACAAATCTTCCAAGGGTTCAACATTTAATGTGAAGTGCAAAATCTAGTAGAACCAAAAAGTAATAACCCAGGCTTTGCCTAGTGCTGCCCACCTACTCCTGTTTCCCATCTCTGCCTGTTGATAGGAATTACCCAGTTCTGTCATCGAAATCTATAGTGGATGATTTGGACCCAGAGACTGACTCCTTTCAGTCTTTCTAGAAGTTTAGCTTGGATTTTTTTTTTTATGGTTTTAGCCCTAAGAGGACATAAATACATAAATTCCAACTGTCTCCTTTGGTCCTTGAACTAAAGATAATGACACCCCTCTACCTGACCTGTGACAAGTTATTTGACTTGTTCATGCTTGAAATTCTTACATGCTTCAGATATCACGCATGGAGCCCCCTAAATGCTAAAAATTTGGTTTCTGGGCATGCCAGTCTCCTTGGTCTTGATACTGTAGAAAAAATGGAAACTAAGATCATGCAGTTGCACCAGAGTTCAGAGACTGGGTAACCACAGACATGCCTTGATCGGGTGGGATTTCCCAGACAAGACTACAACAGATTCCAGAAAAAAAAAAAAAAAAATTAGCTAGGTAGGGTTGCAGTGGCCTCCTTAGGAAGAGTTTGGCAGCCAGAACAGTTAGCCAGCAGCATGCAGGAGGGAGAAACTTATTTCTCACCCTGCAGGCATTCAAATCCCCCCTTTCAGGAGATTGAGCAGTCTTGCAGGTGGGCAATAGCTTTGCTCAGCTCCTCTATCTGACAAGATCAATTCTCCAGAAGGTAGTAGGCCACTCTTGGAGGGAGAGATGTTAGGTGAGAGAGAGGCCAAGTGAGCTATTAATCTTGGTTTTGTGCCAGAGAGAAATACAGCAAAAATAAGCCTGAATTACTAGCCTAATATTAGAACAATGAGTGGGGATGATTAGGTTCTGGAGATTTCACTAGTGACTGTGCCAGTCATTAGGCGAAGTCATTAAATAGTCATGGGAGCTTTTGTCTCCTCCTCTTGGGCACAGGCTTTATCCATCAGGAAAGATACTTTTTTTCTGCCTTTGGAAATGAGAGCGATGAGGCAAATGATCCGCAAAAGAAGCGATTATTAGCTAGCTGAATATCATGGCTCAGGTGTAGAAAGAAGAAACTGGGCAGATTTCTGTCTGAACTGTGGTGGCTGGAGGAGGCAGTCAAAATGAAAATTTAAGGCTTGTTAGTTGTTTGTGTAGTTATGAGAGGTGATCACAAATTTGTAGACACAAATGCTTCCGAAAAACTTGAATAAACAGGAGCCAGGGTATGCCTTGTGCTGAGCCCAGTTCTAGCAACCCTTGTGAACCAAACCAGGCAGTTTTATATGATCCAAGTGGAAATGTCCCAAGTTCAGTTTTTTGAACATATATTTATTCAGCCCAGCAGGAAAAGTGAATTCCAGCTGCGGTGAATTAGACCTACAGATACATGGAAAACCGAGTCCTGAAGTGTAGGAATTATGTGATGTTAAGGGAATAAATTTCAGTGGCCAAATGTAAAGAAAGGAATTGTCAAAGAAAGACTCTCTTGATTGATCCTCTTCTCATATGCATCGTTTCTGGATAAGAGCAAACACGGTTTGTTACCTTCGCTATGTCAACAGAGATGTGTTTGAACTACAGACTTAAGAGAATGAAAAGTGCTAATTTATAAAAATATCGTTGTGTTTATTTGGTATCCTGTAGCATCATAGAACTTTTAAAGATTTAATTGTGATTAAATGAATAATCATTTTTGCAAGCTGCAGAACTGCTGTAACACTGCAAGCAGTGTGGTGATTTACAGAGAACAGAGGAGGTATTATCTTTTGCTTTTGGTGTGAATACAGGTATTGTTATATACATCTCTCTAAAATACAGAATTATTCTTTCTGTCTTTCCGGCTTCCGATACACGGTCCCTTCCATCAGGTCCCCAGATGGCACATCTGGGGATTGGTTTCGGCACTGTGCAGGCACTAATTCTCAGCGTGGCCATCCCTACGAGCTATTAAAGCAGAAGTGGTGCTTCTTTAAGGATTTTCTGTGTAACAAAGAAGACAATGTGTATTATTAGAGATGTAGCTTTTTTTCCCTCGCACACACTCATCTGCATTGGGAGGTAAATATTACAAGACGTTTTGAGATCCCGATGGAACTGGAATGTCACGCGAAGCATTTTGATATCTCACTTAACCAAACAGCCTGGAATCACTGCGCGGGGCTACACCAGCTTAATCAGAAGCAGAATGAGTGACCCCTTTTATGTAGATTGTTGACTTAATAATGAAACGTGCTTCTTGAATTAATGGTTGTGATCATGACTACATGTCCCTGAAAATAAGAATTCATTAAATATTTGTGTATTGAGCTCACAGGCAACGGACATTTGTTTATTGCTGGCTAATTAACTACAACCCAATATATCTACTAATGGTAACGTTTCTCCTGTGCGGTAGTATTAACCTTTCTTTGCCCTTGCTTTTACTTGTCTTTTTTAGCCACTCAATAACATTGTCTGGAGAAACCAATACTGTTATAGAGGAAGCATTCATTCTAATCAGAAATGGAGAGGAGAAAGGGAAGGGAGACATGCTGAAAGAGTCTTTGGCCTGGCTTTTACTGCAAGTCAAAACTGAATGACATCTTCTAGAGTGGCTCCACTCACACCTGCCCTGATGGTTCTTCCCTGTTGCACTCCACCTGCTTGAAAGTCTGTGTTTCTGGCTCTATTTAGGTCTCCCCTGTATCTCATTTCCATCGTCTCATGAAGGAGAGAAATTTTGTGAAATACCTGTTGCTGGAAGTGTTTTAAGAGCAGGTAAGATGCATTTCTATCAGGAAGGATGTAAGTGCAGTGGAAGGTGCAGGAATGATGCGTTTAGATAACCTTCTGATTTCATGATTTGGTCACTCGACCTGATTTGATGAGTACTGACTCCCGTATCCCTTAGATACCCTTAATCATTTCCTAAGCAAAGGCTCTGAAGAGAGAACTTGTTATCAGGGATTTTTTTTGCCTTCAAACGGGAAAGGAAGGCAAGAGAAAGCAGAGGCTGTTAGTTTCATATGTAGCTTAGGTCTTAGTGAATTATTGTATATTGGCCTTTTTATTTCTATAATTTTAATTCAATTTGCAGCCATGCATAATTATGATATAATGAAGTGTAAAATGTAAAGTTAATGGAAAAAAATGCTCCAAGTCTTTGTGAGTATATACACCCCTAGTCTAAGTTGTTAGTAATTTGTGTAACTTGTTAGTAATTTGAATGAAAAAATCAGAAAGTGTTTCGTTTGCAGAGTTACCCATTGATGCATTCAGCATATTTTTTTATCAGTACATATACAAGAGGAAGATGTTGATCAGAGTTCACTTGTTGATTAAGTACACTTAATTATTCCTCACACAAAGGCGACATCTGATCTGGAGCATCAAACTGGTCCCACACAGGTTTGTTCTGCTCCTGTTACTTGCCGACTTCAGTGGAAACTCCATAATAGGTGTTGGATTTCGTCATGATGAACCACTTCCAAGAGTCATACGCATTTACCTTTCAAAAAAGGTAATTAATTAAACACACCAGGTACATGTACCAGGAAAACTGAGTATCTTGTTAGTTCAGTGGACAGAGATTATAAGAACTTCATCCCAAACACCAATTTGCAGGTGGAATCACACAGGAAGAAGGTGGACAGCCCCTGTCATTCCTTATACCTCATACAGACTTGCACATTCCATAATGTCTTATCCACCACAGAACTCTTCCTTCATGCCAGAAGACAAAATATTTGTATCATAGAAGTGTTAAGTGATGCCTTTTTTTGTGGTGATGAATACAGGACTCATACACACCACCACTGAAATAACTAAGAGTCGAACATAAGCCTTTGCCCAGCATTCTCCGTGCAGGTTTGCACGATCATGCCAAATAAGACAATGTTGTTTTAACAGGACTATTTAAATTGCCCTTAAAATACAGTTAAAAAAGGGTTAGGGTGTTGTCCATAGTCCTTTTTCACTTTCTCCACAAATCTGAATTTCATTCATACAGAAGGAGTTGGATGACGGGAAAAGGGAAAACTTTTCTTGATGGGAAACTTGAAGGAAAACTGTTTTTTTGATAATAACTTTGAGGCTGGAGTAGATGACAATAAAAGAGACAAGGATGAAATAACAAAAGCATATACTTTACCTTGAAACAAAATACCTAAACGTGTGATTGAAGTGACCATGAATTGCCACCATTAGTGTATTGCTGACACAATACTGATCCCAGAATTCCTTTAAAAATCTTTCAGCATTTGACTGATTGTGGTGCTAATAATAGGATGATGCTGCAGTTTTATTGTCAGGGTTGTTCTCGGACTTGACATTGTCTTTATCAATCTGTTAATGAAAATAATGCTTATGCAAGGTGTTACTGTGAATTCCTGGTTCAGAGCCAGAGATAGCGGCAATGATATTTCCTAGTGTAGCATGTTGCAGAAGAGTTGCGTTTAGTTTCTTTTGTAAGTGAACATGGGAGAGAGAAAGAGTAGAGTAGTAGTAGGAGAGTATTTTTGGGTAGTAGAGTATTTTTTAAAAAACTCTTCTGAAGCAAACAGTGAATACCCCAAAACTGTCTTTCAGATTTGAAAAAAATCAGCATAAAAGAGTGGGGAAAAAATCCCAAAAAGCTAGGAATTTCAGTGTTTGATGTAATTCCATTGACTTTTTCAAACTGGAAGCCCTTTTCTAACATCTTTAAAATATAGACATATATCGGTCCTTGCAACTATGTCTGCGGTTGCAAAATCCTGGGAGGAAGGCAAATAGATTGCTGTTAAATTCCAAATCTATGTTAGTGCTGGCATTGTTATGCTTCTCAAAATAAGTCAAAGCTCCATGTTAGCTTCCCACATGACCATTATTTCTTGGGACTAATTATTTTTTTTTTAATTTTAAGTTTAGGCGCATTATAGCAAGAATTTGTTCCCTAGTTCTGATGGAACTGGAAGGATTAGAAGAGGCGTGTGCTTGTGGTGCTGTACTATTTGTCCCTGCCAGATGATTCCCGAAGTCTTCTTCTGGGAGAGCACGGCTGTGTTTCAACTGCTTTGCAGGCAGATTGCAAACTGGCAATCTAGGTCATTGTAAATACAAAATAAAGCAGCTGCCAATAAAACTGAAATATAATTCAGTATTCCCAGTACGTGCGAGCAAAGAAACAAATCCAGCATGTCTGGAGTGACAGCTGACATTCCCTTCTCACTTTATGGGGCTGCGTTCTTCCACTCCCTCAACAACCTCAGGTGTTGCAAGGACAAAGAATAATACAGACATAGAGGAAGAAAGTTTCAGATTCTGTGACAATTATGTTGTAAAGGACCTAACTTTGCAACTAAGCACCTGGCTTTGAGTTGATCTATTTGCAGGGTAAGATATTGCCAAAGGTGACTAAGGGCAGTGAAATTAGAAATTGGATTTATTTTGAAAGAGGCACAAGGTTTGCGGTGTCATTTGGCAGCAGAAAGTACTTGATACCATTCTGAGCTCCATTAACATCTGCAGGATGTAACAGATCAGGTATTTAGATTTTAAAAAATGAATCTCAGGACCACATGCGAGGAGCTGCCTTCATTTCTAGTCATCACCAGACAAAAATACAAATGCAGAGGGAGTTCAGCAAAGATAGTTGAAGGTTTAGAAACACTAACTTATGTGGACTAAAATCCTTTTTAGGCATAGCTTTGTAAAATGATGGCTGAGTGCTGAAGCATCCCAAACACAAATATTTACACGCACTGTTGTGCTACCTTGCAGCTTTCCAAGCTGATCTGTGCATTTTTAAAAACTTGCTGGCATGTTTCTAACATTTCAGTTTGTTGGAAGGGTTGGAAGGTAGATCGTTATTTATTTGAAGATGGGAAAATTTAGAAGGAAGGATGGCTTAATCCCCAAAATGAACCTACGTGGGAAACCTTGCAGGGATACCCAAAGTTGCCCATTGCCCCTCCGGCCCCATCAACGCGCAACACACAAGACAAGACACACACACACACACGCAAAAGTAGCCAAGGAAAAAGAATAGGTTTTGCAGAATGAGAAAAAGTTAAATAAATTTAAGCCAGGTCAGCATGACTTGGGAAGTAATTGCAGACTTGAAGTGATTCATTGGAAATGTCCTGTTTCTTACAAATTGTATTATGACAAAAATCTGTTAGTTCAAGCAGTTTGAGAACACACAGCTCAGGTTTGCTGTGTTCCTGTAGATGTTTCGCAGTTCTTCACTCTAAAAGCAACTCTTTCTATGCTTAACCTTTGACTGGAACTTGGCCCTAGTTTGCTGTTTCCACAGACACTGCCTTTAGTTTGTCAGTCCCACAAATTATAGCACTAAGAGGGCCTCTAAACATTTGCCAGTGTCACCAGACTCTGCTTAATTGACCCTCTTTGCCCTGGGATTCTTGTCTATATCAGCATAATGCCTGTGAGGACCGATGGCATTTTTGGTGGTACAAGCTTGCTATCTGTCTACAATAAAATAACAATTGCCGTACTGTGGTATGTTTTGGCTGGCAGAAAAGCAGTGTGAATAATGTCTTGCTGTGTTGCTGGTGTTGCTGGTTGGGTCTGTGATTTCTGCAGCTCTAGTGAACGGATTCTCAGGCATTTCTCATGAAAAGTATCTCATGGCAATGCCAAATCTGAGACTTTGGTTTATTATGATGGTATTCTGCTGTCACAGGAGGTGACGCTATTTCCACACTGAGGTAATGTCAGCTTCATAATCTGATTTATAATATTAACAAAATTTTATTTATGGATATAAATAAAGAGAAATGTGGATTCCCCATCCCTGGAGGTGTTCAAGGCCAGGTTGGATGGGGCTTTGAGCAACCTGGTGTAGTGAGAGGTGTCTAGTTCCATCATCTTGGAAGTGAGATCATCTTGGAACTAGATGATCTTTAAGGTCCCTTCCAACCTGAACCATTCTATGATTCTATATAGATTATGGATTTTTTGAGTTTTATAAGATATGAAATTCAGCATTCAATACCTCTGATGTTTTCATTGAGCTGATTCTTAGCCTGATTGTTATTAAAAACATGAGAAGTAACTCTTTACAGTTTTAAGACTAAGAATTGGATTCACTAAAAAGCCACATCTATATCTTATTTTTGGTATAATAATGAGCTGGAGAGAATTAAAGACCTGACAGATTTCTGACAACAAAAAAAGTATCTGGTGACATTTCATGGACTTCATTGGAGTCAGTTCTAGTTGCATTAATCTGAGAGAAGACTCAGAAATTCTGTTTGCTTTTTAAAAAATTATATATTTTGAGCATAGTTCATTGTCTCTTAGACAGCTTTAGTCATTTTACTTGCCAAGTTTCTCTCACAGCTGGATTAAGACAAAGCTTAGCAGTTTTCTTTCCTACTCTCCCTCAGATCAGTCATGAGCCTGTGGGAGATGTATGCGGCGGCTTTGGAGCGTGGCCTGAATCTGTTCAAACCCAGGCACGGCTCGTGTTAATGCTTCTTGGATGAAACCTGTGTTCAGGCACAAAGGCACACACGTTTGTAACACAGTGAGAAGATAAACGGTCCCCGCTATATACATTTTACACCATGAGCTTCGAAAGGGGCAACTTTGGTCAAAAAAATGGGGAGCATTTCTATCTAAAATTGTCTGGCATTACTTGTGGAAAAATAGGAATTGAGAGGAAGCTCTGGAGAAAGGGAAAAACCCAAAACTTTCTTCTACAGAAAAGCTTTTATTATGGTCATTTAGTGAAGTAAATACCCGTTCTCCTTTTGCTTTTCTTTCTCCACTGACATCGTTTGATGTTCCAGAGACATACTGAAAAAGTAAGGAGTCATTAACAATTGTGTCCTCGTGAAGACCTAGCTGAAAAGATGTGTTGTTACGCCTTTTACGCTCTCCTTCGTTCAGAAGTGGATGCAGACTTCACTGGAGTGAAGGGAAGAAATTCTGTTGGCAGCAGTTTGGTTTCAAATAAGCCAATTTATAAGACGCAAAGGTTCAAATCCAATATTGTGAGTGAAATTTATTCACAATGGTGATTTTATCACTGAGTTCAGAGAGACCAGAATATTACTGTAAAGATTTCTATGTATTTCTGTTAACATTAACGTTATTCCCGCATACAGTTTATTGAAATCAACAAACTCTATTGTTGCAAATGAAGCTCAGGAGATGCAGCTTATCTTAAGTCCATACTTATCTGTGTGTCACACAAGGCCTTTTCAGAAGTTTACTATGGTGATCTATCTATGTTTAAAAAAAAAGAAAGAGCCCAAAACCAGAGAGAAAAAAACCCACGAAATAGGCAATTCATAAAACAGTGAGCAGAACACTAGTCTAGGGAATGAGATGTCTGGTTTCTGTTCCAAACTCTGCCCGTGTGACCTTGCACAGCCACTTCCCTGTGTTTGGGCTTCCACAACTATAAAATGTGAGTAATGAGGTTATAAACGCATCATTTTTATTGAGTAATGATGTTGCATGGTTCTGTTTTGTTCTTTATTTCTGGTTGCTGTGTAGTTTAATATTTGCCGGCAAAAAGCATGCGAGTAGCTAATTACATTTCAGGATTCTCAGCCCTCTGTTCATTGCAAGTTATGTATTTATTTGTATCTGTACAAAGGTGATATTAATCATTTGGAAGCTGCTACAGCGAAGTTAACTAAAGGGAGGAAGCCAAATGTGTGGTGCTTTTGCAGGCTGCAGGTGCAAGGCAGCACAAGGGAATCAGGCTTGAAGCATTAGCAAGTTTTCTACAACTCATTCATCCTCTAAAACCCAACATCAACCCCGCAACCCTCCCTCCTGCCTTATGCAAGGCTGTGCAGTAAAATTAATCTCCATTCTCTTTAAGCAGCTTGCAGATCATTAAAAACATTTATTATGGTTTAGTCTTACTATATTCAAATTATTTCTGTTCACTTATTGCTGTTTCATCTAGTTTCTTAATCTTCTCCTTCTACCCAATAGACATCAATAATAGTCACTACTAGGTTTCCAGTGCACAAACTCTACAGGTCTGTCTTTTCTTTTTCATTGAAGTTACGCCTTTGAAATTGAAAACAAGTCACAATGAAAGGCCACAATGTCTCCGAAATTATATTTGGCAATTTAAGTAAAGCTGCTGCTGATAAGATAGTAGTAAAATTGTACAGGTTCTGCCCCAACAGTGTATATTGCCTGGGTCTTTCTTTGAAATTCTAACAGAAAGGAAAACAGTGAGAAATTTACGGACTTACAGATCTGCAAAAATACAGGCAATAGATGTATTTGACACTGAATATGTTATCTGTTTGAAAACAAGGTCTACTGTGACCACTATAGTAATTTTTCACATATGCACTCCTCACTGGAAATTTAAAGTGTCAAAGTATGTTTCAGAATGATTTTGTGTAATTAAGAAAAAAGAAGTTGCCTTTTCTTCCCATTGAAAACTTTATTAGCATACTTATCATCAAAGCAATTGTGATAGTAAATTTGGCTACATTTTTTTTTTGTATTCCAAATTGCAAAACTATTCTGAAATATGTTAAAAACACTTAATGGAGGTTTCACATTAAATTGCTTCAATGATATTTGTAAAACTTCCAGTATATTTCTCTGAAAATTGTGTTTTGTGTTCTCTGTTTCTTCTATTCGTTATTAGATGCCTGTGGAGTTTAGTACATATAGATCTTATTACCTACTCTTAGGAGAGCGGTGTTCTAAGCCTACATTTTTTCTAATCTTTGTTACATGTCCTGTGAAGAAAAACTCATATATCTTTATAGGAAACAAATACATAGATTGTGTTTATCATCCAAAAGAACTCATGGCATCTATCTAAATTGCTGGTGCAGCCTTTTTAAAGTGATGCTGGATGTTTAAATATCCGCTTCCTACTGGCCAGGTACAAAGTTTTAGTGATGGCATGGTCGAACTCACTTTGCAAAACCTGTGGTGGTCTTGGACATTGCTCTTTTGAAAGCTGCAAAACCTGCAAAAGATCTCAGTGGATCTCTCAGTGGAGGAGCTCTACTAAACTTGTCTCAGCATATTTTAATGATGATATTTGTAATTCTGTAAAATCTTAGCTTTAAACTTTTCTGGCTCTCTTTCTCATCTATTTTAGTCATTATTTAACTCAAAGTCTTTGATTTTTGTCATTTAATCACAGTTTGCCTCAGGCAAGCCGTGCGTCTTCCCATGAATGGCCATTTGTTTCTCCATTTCTAAAGCATATCGTAATAAGGAAGCCAGAGAGTTTTAAAGATATTAAAAGATGTCTGTGTAAGGTCCCAATATAGTATGCATTTCCTTCGTTTATAGAAATGGTAATGTTCATTTTTTTGAGACTTTTCCATTGATGTGTATAGCACAGGTAGGCAGCCTGCTGAGTGTTAGGAGCTGACAATGCCATCAGTCCTGTGGTGATGGTCTCGGCTACAAAAGAGTGGAAGCTTTCTTGGTAAAATACAACTTTTATTAGGTCAATTGACTCATGTCCATGTGTCTGAGATCCAGTTATTATGTGTCTAATATCAGTTATTGCCCCTGCTGTGCCCCTTTTTTTCTGTTGTGCATTCATCTCAAGGACATTAGATTATCCACACATTTTTGTATTAAGGTTTGCTGTTATGATAATTTTAACAGATTTTCAAAGCAGAGATTTAAAAGGAATGGAGAGATCAAACCAGGTAAAACTAATAAGCAGTGATCAGAGGTACTGTAAAAAACCAACAACTCCAAAACAACCGCTATTATTTATATTACAGCAGGGCATCAAAAATCCAACAGAGACTGAAGATTTAAAGAGACCATCTGTCATTTGTTGTGGTGACCAGCCTGGCCCAAACCACCACAACTAAGAACTTCATAGGTAGCAATAGATAATTTCTGCTTCAAACAAATTACCTGTAGCGGGCAAAGCTCCAAATGTACACTTCGTTTTCTCAAAGGTGCACAGCTCAGATCAGTGGCAAGACGAGGAGATGCCATGAAGTCTCCTGGCTGAGAATGAGCCGAGCAGTCGATGCACTAAACCAATAATTCACAAGAAAGAAAATAATTACTTCTAGGAAAAGAGTTTGTTGCATGCAAAAAAAAATTGCTGTGATGCAGTTTAATATTATAATTGTGTCTACCTTTCTCGTTATCTGCTTTTGTAATGATAAGAGGCTCTCACTTTTTAGTGATTGAGTCTTAAATAAATTTTAACAGATTGCCTTAAAATACCTCAGATATTTTAAGGAGAAACTCTAAAATGATCAGGCATGTAGGTATTTTACAGAGAAAAGCAAGAACAAAAATTTTCTGTGTACGGTTTTGTGTAGAAAATATTAAGAATTGGTGTGGTGTGTAGGAGCAAAGTTCATAGTCAGAAGCGGACTTTCTAGTCCTGGATTGTTACAGGCAGTGACACCATCATGCAGGACTTGTCAGGATTTCCTTAGATAAACGCAGATATAATATCTTGTTTCTTATCAAAACGCCCAGGGCCCTGTGGGGGAGGAGGCTGTGAGCGCCACAGGCCGGTTGCAGCCGGCTCTGTCATGGCTGCACACAGCCCGCTTCCCGCCACAGCTGCAGCCAATCAGAGGGGCCGATGTGGTGCCTCTGGTCGGGTCTTACCCATCACCACTGTGATGTGGTGCCTCTGGCCGGGTCTCTTCAGGCAGGAGGGCGGGATCGGGATCAACGTGTGGAGGTGTCTGTGGAGCGATGCTCTGATCAGGTTCATTCTGTTGAGGAGATACCCGTGTTGGAGGGTTTGGGAAGAGGAGGTGATCAACTGCAGTTGGTTAGACGCCGGGAGGTGTTTATAAGTGAGGGGGAAAGGACCCTGAGAAGACATTGGTCACTAATGCCGTGTCGGGGTGGCTGGACACGGTTACTGGTGCCACCTGAGTATCACCTGGTAAAATGGCGGGACACCCTATTGATCAAGGAATGACGTGTGCGTACCGTTATGGGGTGAGCACATGGAACACAGGCGTGTGGCCCAGGCTGAAGGAAGAGTCCAGTAGTATGATCCACCTTGAAAAAAGTGTCAAGAAGGGCTGAAAATTTTCCATGATCCCGCGCCAGGAATTAGAGATGTTTCTGAACAAAACATAGGGGAGGATATGACAAAGGGAACTAATAACTCTGGTTTGAATTTCTAGCCATATTGAGAAACCATTTCCAGTTGCTTCCAACATGTTCTGGATTCAACTCATGATCTTAATGATGAAGGACGCCACATCCCATTAGCAATCTTCTGAGCCATACAGTTCTCCTGAGAGCCTGTTTCAGTAAGTTGGTTGAAGTTTCTGTGTGATGCATACAAAATATATTTTGCAATTAAAGTATTTTTTCCATTCATCATTTAAATCAAATTACAAGGCACTTGAACATTGAATAATTTATGTTCCTCAAAAAGATGTTAGGATATTAAATACCAGGAATAATGTTAGGTTTATTAAATTGTTGCAGAGAACTCTTTTCTATCTTTGGTACTGCTTCAAATTCTTCATTCCTATTGAGTAATTTTTTCCGTCTTCGGATTGATTGTAGGGTTATTTCAGAGGGTTTTTTTTGTTTGTTTATTAATGTTTACTGGGCACGTCTTTCAGTTCAGGCATTCCCCAGCTGGCTCATGCAGTCACTGAATTCCGTAAAAGGTTTTTTTTTCAAAACCGTGTGCCCACATATTCTCTGCATTTGGAGACGAATGCACAACTCTTTTCCCATATCCATATTTCCCTCCTCACAATGGTCTACGTGTTGGCTCAGTGCCTGGTTTGGTGATGTATTATCGTATTTATATAAATGGATGCACGTCTTCTGTTAAAGAGTTTTCAAAGAGATACAGAGTCATGTGGAGGGACACTTACTTTTATGTGGGTTATTTGTTGGCAAGCTTCAAGTTGGGATGTGAACTATGTGAGATTAACAGCAAAAAAGTCACAATTGGGTTTGCCCCCTGAATTTTGGCAGGATGATTTAAGGACCCCTCAGCCTGTTTCAAGGCTGGGGCAGTATGCGTGAGAATGGGGAATTTGCCCTTGAGAGATCTGCATTCATAGATAAAATAGCATAGGCACAGTTGTTGCAGTCAGGAGAGAAAATGGGGAAAGAAATTTTCATTGTGATCAGGCAAGTTAATGCTCTGTTTGAGGGAAGAGTTAAAACCGTAATGCGGAGGTCATATAAACCTTACTTACCCAAGAACCACTGAGATGAAGAAAAGGAAGCACTTGCAGGATGATAACAAGGATATTATGATGGGTAACATGACGTTTAAGTGCCAATGGAATGGGCAATTCTGTAAGCCCTCAGGAAGACAAGTGTTGCTGAAACATGACAATTTATTGAATGCATTTCCTAACACACTTGTTACCATATTTTTTCCCTGCAGTACCACAGTAAGTTCTGTCCTGTCTTTTGGCACAAAAATAAAGGGAAGAAAATGTCATCCAGCATCAGGGTGCCAGAGCCCGGAGTCTTTCTATTCCCAGATGAGGAGGGTGAAGAAGTAGCATTCTTGTCTCTGGGGGATATGGAGAAGTGGAAGATGGAAGATCCAAATTGACATATGTTGTCAAAGGGTCTTACGGTAAGGTTTAGCTTGTTTCACTTGAAAGATTGGAAGTGGTAGTGAGAGGTATATATGTGAGGGAGAAAAATAATTTTCGTGTTGTGGAAGGCAGATGGAGGAGGATAGTTTTTACATGAAGAGAGAGGGAAGAGTGGTAATAACCAAGGTAAAGATATAACATGGCTTGATTTGTAATGGTGACTTCTAAGTGGACATTTTGATTCCTGATTTCAAACAGTAAAAATACATAACAAGCCAAACTGAAAAATAGTTTAGTTTTGACCCCATCCTGCCCAACAATGCCTGTTTTTTTTTTATAGCAAAATTATATTTGTGGGTACTGGGTATGATCCTGAAGGCTGGCATCTGTTCCACTTGCCTGAACAGCGTTGGGAACTGTTACAATGCTATATGGGTAACCAAGGCTAATCTCAATCCATATTAAAAAGTGACCACGTAAATCAGCTGTGCTTCCCATCTCAATCAATGCCTTACAGTCATACAACTGCAGAACACAGTATTGAAAAAAATCGTAGTTCATCCAATTAAAGTGCAGTTTGTACTTACTGTTCTAGCGCATGGTTTGTTTGTGTCTAGCTACCTCAAGTGACATCCATCCAGAGTCCAGTAGGTGACCTATCCAGTCACTCTGTGTACTGCAGGTAATAAGAATTATGGTGAAAATGAAACCCTCTTTCTGGGAGGATAATTGCTTGAGCTCATAAGCGAACACAGTCTCTGTGTATCCTTCAACACAGTACGGGAAATTGTAGTAGTTGAGAGACGAGGGTTTCTGTGTCTTCTACCAAGGCACTCCCAACTTCTACCATGTAGAACATTCAAGCTAAACCTGGCCTTCTGGGCTGGCAAGGGGAAACTGCAGCATTTCAGCTCCAAAGAGTTCCTTCGTTTCCTCCAAATTCATGTCTGAATTGGATCACTAAAGACAGAATATGGTATTTTCTATGTAAAAACGATAAATAAGGAGTATGTGAAGTCTTTTCTGGCTGCAATGCAAAGGGAACATCTTGTCTAAACTGCAACTGAGACTTGAAATCTTTGGAAAGAAGTGTGGGATTTATGGATGCTCATCTAAATCAAACAATTCTTTGTAAGTTTATAGGACAACGTGCACGAACATTAAGTTAACTCAGGTGGTGATGACTGTTTCTAATGGTTTACCTAAAGACTCTGGTTGTAAATTTTCAGTGAAATGAAATCTTATCAGAAAATAGCTATTTTTCATCCCAAAACGTTACAGAAAGTACCTTGGTTTCAGCAAGCTTCAGCCAGACCTTACAGACCAACAAAAAAGACTTCTATACGTGTCCATATCCCCTGCTGTGGTATTAGAGGAGTGTTAATCGGTATTATTTGCTCCAGTGGTGCAAATGACTTAAACCAAGGCTAGAATACTTTGTGCCCAGTATCTGTAAACTGATCTGATTTCCTTCATCTCAGTAACTGGATGAATTTACATTAATTGCTGTTAGTGCGGGATCTAGTCTTTTATGTTTTTTAAAAAAATGCTAGGTATCTGCTAGCTGGAAAGGACCAGCTAAATGGGCAAAAGGAGGTGAGCACAAAGAGGGACCTTGTGGAGATGACAGCAGAGAAATATTTGCTTGAGCATGAAACAGTGAACCAAGACCAAATCACCTTCATTGCTTTGCAGTGAGTCACTTAACCTCTCCATGTTACAGTTGTTTTTTTTTTTTTAATAAAATCAAGCTAATTACCTGCCTGAAAGAGTTGTAGGACTAATTAATTAATGTTTGCAAAGTACTTCAAAACTGTAGTGCAGTAATAACTGCTGAGTGTTGATACTACTTTTTTTTTGAGGCAGATACAGTATGAGCAATGCCTGCTGTTGAAAATTGGTATGAAGGACTGTTTTCCATTTCAGACTTTCCTGCCTGATTTCACTGATTGCCTCAATCTCTGTAGTAGTAACCGAAAAAGAAACAAAACATACCAGGAAGCTAAACCCTTGGCTGCCTGCCCTTGTCACTCTCTTCTTGTGTGCATTCCAAGTCACAGGGATGGTCTGACCCAAATCATGTCCCTCACCATGCCTGCCTAGAAAAAAGCGTTATAATTTATGTTCAACAAACTTTCATGGAATTTTCCTGTTACAAATTTTGTCTCGTTCACCCTACCTTTCTCTGTTTGAGCAACCTCACCTAGTTGAAGATGTCACTGCTCATTGCAGGGGAGGTTGGACTTTAAAGGTCCCTTCCAACCCAAGCTATTCCCTGATTCTATGACTTCTGTCATTTGGTGTTATACGCCAGCAGGTTGCTTCTTCAAAAATTGCAGACAAAATAAGACAGATGTGCCAAATGCAAAGATATTAAGAGACCAGTTTCCATAGCAATTGTAACCATGGTCTAAGATCTTCATTCTGGGTTTGAAGTTATGTTGTAACAGCTGAGAAGATAGAAGATTCTAGCTCTTAGTGAACAAGTACTTGGTAACATACTGACTGCCATCTTTCCTGCATCAGTTTGAATGGAGATGATCAAGTTCAGATTTCTGAAATTTCTACTGCTTTTTACGTCATTCATTCCATTTCTGTAATAATTCTAATGAAGATTGGCTAAGGCTAAGTTAAGATCTTAGAAAATATTACATTTATAATTTTGTATAATTATATCAGAGTTGAGGGCTTCAGGGCTTCATCTGGAAAAAGAAATCAATATAGAAGCTTTCCTGAAATTTTTGTGTTTGTTTATGTTATGAACTCCTTGTGGCATTGATTCTGAAATCAGAATCGTATCAGTCTATATGGAAGCATGTTTGCATACATCCGCCTTCTATCGTGTGGATGTTACATAAATAAAAATATGAATAGATAAAAGTAGCAGCCTCTTCACTCTAGCCAAGTCTGGGAGTAGATGAATTGTTAATTCAAATTAAATTGCTTTTATAAACTTCTTGTTCATTTATATTAATTGCTTGTACTGACCTGACCTAACCTACTTAGGTGGAACTGCAGAAATTAAAGATGCTTCCATTTTGCATGCACAAAACGCACAGAGATTTACTTGCTTAAATGCACTCACATACACTTTCTACATAAAAATTAATAAAACTCATTGATATTGTGGCCTAATAAGAGCAGAAGTGCCTTTGAGGTTTCTTCCTATCAGGATTTGGGTTGTGCTTCATAGTGTGCAAATGAGAATGGTTTTGCCCTGAGGTTTGAGTGTCTTGTGGATTCGGAAGTATTCCCATTAATCGTCCCAGGTGTGCTGGAAGAAAGACTGAACTCCAGAGATGTTGTTTAACCAGGTTGCCACTTTATTAACTTAGCTCAGTAGGGAATTATGCAGCAATAACTCATACAGTGTTAATTCTCATCCATCCTCACCTTCATCTGTTTATTTGAGGGCTTCCATTGTTGCTCTTGAATTTGATTTGTGCTGGTTGGTCTCACAGTATTTCAGGTAGAGGTTTTGTTCTTGAGAATGGTTGGGATGAGGAGGGAGTGGAAGAATTTAGCGAAAGGCACAAAAAGACTTTCAGTGTATTACATGAGCAGGTAAGACTAGCTCAGCTGCGTGGAAGTGGTTTTGTCTCTGCTTCTACATAATACCTCCTTTCTCTAAGGCTGGGGCTGTGCTAGTGTCCACTTCCTTTACATAGAAAGGTTTTTGCGCTTTTAAGATTGTGGAAAACCTAATGAATATTTGAAAATGGATTATCTACAATAAACAGATCTATGAAATTTACAGCCCTACCCTTGAAAAATACGCACAGCATATTTGTACATCCTTTTTGTAATTTATCAAAATGAAAATAATTTTGTGTGTGTGTGCATCTGTGTGTTTCTGGAATTCTTTCCCAGTTAGTGTAAATGTAAACACTGGGAATCTGGTCATGGAGATTTTATTTCGACTAATACCGCTTGGCATAACCAGGAGCTCTGGAAAAGGTTGCCAGAGCTGTCTAGAACACAAAGAACCCAGGGAAGCTGTCATATAGATTATGAAAGTTTGCTCAGTTATATAAACTAAAAAATGAACTTAAGAATGTTCTAAGGTACTCAGAGTAGGCAGGAGAGGGAGCACATGTTTCAGCAAAGCCCAATATCCTTAAGAGTTCTGTGTTTTTATAGCTGGAGTTAGAATTGTTCCTGTTTTGTATCAGTCGTAAGTGTCCATGTATTATTGCCTTAATTGTGAGTGAAATACACTGAAGTATACCCTTCTAGCTTTTTTGGCTTCAGCATGACTGTGGCCTTCATGCCTTGTAAGCAAATACAATGAGACTGATAATATTTATGATTCTCAGCTTTAGAGTCACTCTCTATTTTTGTAAAGCAGGGAAATTCTCACCGGGGACGTGCTTGTTTAAACCCTTGTGTACGGTTAAGGTTTTGAAAAGGTTATGGAGCTTCCAAATATGTATTTGTAAAAGAGCTACTAATGCTTGGAGGGAGCAGTGTTGAAAGGCTAGTGACGTGATTGCTTAACTGAATACACAGTAATTAGAGATCTTATTTCCAAGACTTTTAGTCTCACAGCTAGTTTGTCAGAGGAAAAAAAAAATAAAATAAAAAGATACTTTTTTCTTTTTTTCCAGATATATCAGGTATGGCAGAGTCTTTTAGTTTCAGGAAACAAGACAGAGGAGTTGAAATACCCTGTAGTCTGTTAGTGAGTTTTTCTGTTAATCAAAAAAAAATTGCAAATGAAGTGCATGATGAGGTGCAAAGAGGGTTGGTAGAGAAAGGATATAGGCTTTAGTTGGCAAAGCTCACAGGTACTGTAACTGTCTTATCGTCCTTTGTGCTTATGAGTTAATAGGTACACTCTGTAGATTTTTCTGGTAGACATTGTGATTTCAATTCTGTGATGAAAGCCCTGTAACAACAGCAATAAATTTGTGTTTTGTCTGCCCTGTCCTTGAGTAACAACTCCTTGCTGTTCTGTCCAGCTGATAACACCCACTCTGAAACTTCAGGGACAAAGGTGTTCTTGTAAAGTCATCTCCAGAGACTGGTGAGCGGTGCAGAACAAAGACTGTCACTGTACTTCAGCATGATTACTTCCATACGTTCAATAATGCAAATTCTTGGCCAGAATTTGGATTCTAAATAGCTAACAAGCATCAGAGGGTGTCTCTTACTTCATAGCTTGGAATGTTTTCCAGAGTTTGGCATTTGGGAGTCACTACCTTGGAAAGGGAGAGAGTTCTGCTGTGTTGTATAATTGATGCATTGAACATATCAGGTGCATGCTAATTTGATGGCTGCTTTTTTTTTCTTTCCATGTAACTCTGGACACAGATGGTTATCCAAAGCAATACTTAAAGATTGCAGTAATCCAAGGGTGTTAGCTCTTTTTTTCCTCAGCCAGCAATATAGGAAACTAACAAGTAGATGGCATTCTATCTCTATTTTTAAATAAAGAAACAACTGCTTAGGATGTCATATAGTCTATTCCTTTCACTTGTTATGTTAAATTGTTAATCTGAACAAAGTAATATGTATTTATTAAATTTAACAGTTATAGCCTCTGATTCTAAAATTACAATGATCAATATAAACATTGAATTAAAATTGATTCAGCGCAAAATAAATTAACTTTTATCTTGAAGAACTCTGGTTTAGATAAAATATCTAACAAGAAATGACCTTGTGTTGGAAATAGCCAAGTAATGAAATAACAATTTCCTGAAAATCAGAAGTATCTGAAAGTAGTCAATGGGGCTTAAAACTGAAAAGGAAAAAAAGAACTAATTTTTTTTGGCTGTAGTTTACATCTTCAGGTTTAGCATCAAGGAAGAAATATTTTTTCCTCCAAAATTTAAAGGAAAATGTGAACTAAATTGAGAGCATGAGTTTTGTCAGAAGGATTCGGTTAATAGTAGCTGAGTCCAACTGTGGTTTCAAATAGAGATGGATAAGAGAAGAAAACAAAACATATTTGAGATTCTGAAAAAAAATATTATCATGATGCAAAGAAAAGTCAAGTGCTTTCATTTTGTCTTGAAAAGTCAGTCAAACCAAAGAATAGATATTCTCTTTCAAGTTTCACTTTCCAAGTGTTTGTTGCTGTCTTTGAAAGTGCTTTATTTATTTTAGTTAGTTAATTTGTTATAATTTTCCAGATATTTTTCCTGTTGAAAAATCCTTGGTGATTTGTGTATGTTTAGACTTTTAATAAAGTATCTGTTTTAAAAAAATACCATGATCAGTTTCAGAAAATTCCATCCTACTTCCTAATAGCTACCCAATACTTGCAGGTTTTACTTACTTTATTTTTTCTTTCCTTTACGTTCTCTCCTTTGATGAGTTTATTCAATATTTGTGAAGAGACTATTTCTTTATTCATGATCTTATATTTGTTTCTGTTGTACTGGAACTGGAAATCTCACACCAGGACAAAGGGACATTAAGCCTGGAAGAAACATGAGTAATTGAATCCAGGTGCCTTTGAAGGCATGCTATGTGATCCCGTTCATTTATCTGTCAAATTTCACCTTAAAACTTGTGCCTCAAACTTTCCCTTTTTACTCCTAGTTGCAATTTTATGTACTGTTTGCCATCATTGTTGACCTGTTAAGATTTTTGACAGAGAACTGTATGCATTTAGGAAGTTGTACCCATCTTTTTTGTCTCCCTGCCATTCTAGTCATCTTTGTTTCCTGCTAATTCAGCTTAGTGCACTTGAGGGAGGTAGCTGCATGTCTTTTTTACTAGTAGATAAAACATGTAAGTTGTGCAAACGAGCCTGAATCCCCAGGTTGCTGATGGAACTTGCGTGGGCACACTGATAACACAAACTGACATGAAACTATCCATTCCGTAGCCTGAAATACATGTGCGCGCTCAAGGCGTAATGGATCTGGCTGGCTGGCAGCTGAATGCCTTTGTGCAGTTCGGGTGGTTCGAGTGGGTGTGGAGGCAGGTACTTGCCCTGTGAACTTCTCATTTTGCACATCTGCTCTTCCCAATCTGATTCTCAAGCTGTTGAACACGGGATGACCCCAGTTCTGTGAGGAATGTTAAATCCTTGAGCAGATCAGGATTCAGAAATTCTTAAAAACTGGCATTTGTCTGAAGCAGTTAGTTCTAATACTTGGTCATTATCATTTTATTTTTTTTAAGTGCAGAGGACACTGTTAGAGTCATCAATATCTCTAACACCACAATGGACTTCAAGTTTGCTAGCTCTGTACAGTACAAATCACAAAATAGCTTCTATTATTCACTAGGAAAGTGCACGGGCCACACTGTAATTAGTATTTCCAGCTGAATTGCCCCACGAGGCTCGATTTATAGGTTAATGATGAGATATCTATGTACACATATAGAGATAAAGATGTTTTGCTTCTTTAAAACCCATTCTTCTGCACATGTAATATAGTGCTTCAGTGTGAATAGTTCCCATGTCTCCTGAATAGTATAATACTTTTTACTTCTTCTGCAAAGCTTTACCCTCCTTTCAAGGAGTTTAGCAGTTGCGGATCACCAAAGGTTCAAGGTTGCTGGGGTTTATTTGAACTTTGATAGGAAAGAGTCATTTAGATACTGGACTGAATTTTGCACCAGGTAAGTATCTCATATACCTTGCAGTACTTAATGATTCTGGCCAAGAAAAATATCAAAGGTTTTTTTATAAGAGAGCATTTATTGGTTTTTTTTCTCAATTTTGGGGGAAGAAAAGGCGGGAAAAAAATTGGTAACGTGCTGTAATACTCTTCCACACATGCTGCTAATGCTGTGCTCTCTATGACACCTTGGAATAGAAATTTGAACTTAAAGTTGTCCTAAGTTCAAGTTACAAGATACAAGTTGTCCCAGTTCAAACTCTTACCTTGCCAAAAAGGTTTCAGTAGTGTGTGGTGGGTCAAGGACCTGAGGGTACCTGAGGAGTGCTGCAGTGATGCTAGGTGATGCTGGTTGCTATTATCAGCTCAGTCTTGCAGGGAACATTTCCATCCTCCATCCCAGTCAGTTCACCTGCCCAACCCAGTTATTTTGCCTTTACATTAATGAACTCATTTTTAATAGTCATTACAATTTGAGAGAGATAATCTGAAGTTAGCAAATAGATACGAGTTATGAGTTGAAGTCTTTTTTTTGGAAAGTGGCCTATTTTCATTTGACAGGAAAAGGGTTTTCTTCTTAAAATATCATCAAAATATAAATCCTTGAATTTCCAGAGAAGTGTGAAAAGACAAAAAGCACAGCACAAAAGGAATCTTATGGAGTGTTAAAATTACCAGCTGCTTAAGCGTATCATAGAGACTTGTTTAAGTCAGGGAATAACTTGGGATGAATTTCTTTCAGCCAGCTCTTATTTACTTTTCATTTTTTCCCTAAGATTTAAATTGTCATGTATACTTTGAAAAAAAAAAAACAATTCAGAAGCTCTAAATATAAAGCACTATACAATGTGTAACAGTGTTTGCTGTAAGCATATGGCATTTGATTATGCTCAAACACACAGGAAAAGTTATTAACTTTAAATTTTCTTGTGAAATGTATATTTCCTTTTCATTTTCCTTTCTAGGCATGCCCGAGGTTGATTTTATACCTCCTATTTGCATTCCATTAATGTATAGGACTCCTATACGTTAGTTATTGCTGTCTCATACATGAGTATGGGATATGGCCATAATGACTGTCTTCAACTCAGAGAATTTGCTTTCTCTTTTCTCTGACAAGACAGACAGCAAGACAGTACCAAGAGTAAAGGAAGAACAAAAAAACTGAGACCGAGATCCATACGTAGCTCATTTGTGTGATCCATCACTGCTTAAACTCCCTTTTTAATGCGCTGAAACAGTGAGTTCTCACAAAAGCCAATGTGTAAGTCCTGAAGAGCTTGAACTTTGCTGATAAGAATGCAGTGATAATTCTTGAACCCCAATCCTCATTCTGTTCAGGTGGAAGGTCTATGGTGAAGGTCTGACTCTACTCAGAGTGCTTTCAGATGTGAGCCTCCTTCTGAAATGTAAATGCCTTTATGTAATAAGAAAAGCCATAGTTTCTACTAGTCACCAGTTAATTCATGTAACTATATTTAATGATACTTATTAGATTTTGTAATCTTTGTTTGCACTTAACATCTCTTGAAACAGATGTTTTCTATGCCTTATCTGTATATGGATTCTACAGGTGTCAATCACAGACTGTCAGGGTCATGACTTGCTGGAGCTGTGAGAGAGGAAGGCATAAAGCCCAAGGCAGCCTCAAGGAGCAGAGAGTGACCTCTGGAACATGAATCTGTGTAAAGCTTCAGACAACTGATCCACAACCTCTCTGAGCTTTCCTGTAAAGCTGAATTTAAAAAAGGTTGGCTCCAAGATGGTAAATACAGAGGTGAGTGCTTAATCCCACCATCGTTGAAGTCGATGTCAAAATTAACATTGTAATCAAGCGCTAAACCATACTTGGTGACAATTTTGAACTTTGCTCAGGTCCTGCCTGCTGGAGAAAGAGATGCTTCAGAAATTAAGGTAAAGATGTTTTCTTTAACTAGATTGTCCTTATTTGCTCTGTCTTAAGCGAGCAGACTGTGACTGTTTTGATGCCTGTTCTAGCCATCCTTAGCTCTAGCTGGATACACTGTGCTTATCACAAGGAAGGGCACAGCAAATAAACAAGATACTGATTCACGTTGCCTAGTTATTCCCAGTAGAAACTAGGGTCAACACCAATTTTTAGTTTAGGCCATAAGTGTGGCCTGAAGTATCTGACTTTCCTCTAGGGCTCTGAACTGATTAACCCGTCCATGAAAGATTGAAATGTATAGACCTTTTGAGTAATTTTCTGTGGGACCATGCTTTTCATAACGTTGTTAACTGTAACGGCAAAAAAAATAACTGTTAGAAAAAAAATAACCTTACTCTTTAAAAAAAAAAAAAGAAAAGGAAGTTGAACTTCGCTTTTTCATGGTCAAGATTTCCTTGGTATTCTTTCCTTATTGAGAAGATTTGATTGCCAGAAAGATGACTGGAATTTAAGCGACATACAGTTCTTGCCTGAGGGCTTTCAAGAAACTATCTCAGCTTAAAGTGCGTTTTTTGAATAGAGGTTAAAAATGCAGTTTAAACTTAATGAATAGTGATGAAGTGTTAAAAGGCAAGATATCTAAATGAGAAACAAAAATGTATTTGAACTATAGTCCCATAGTCTCATTAAAAACATATTAAAGTATGTCTCTAGGAAAGATTGTCCAAGCTGCATGGAGATTTGCAGCACTGATGGACACGATTGCATCTCTGAATTTGGTAGAAAATCTTTGCCTGGGTAACAAAGTGCTACCATGCCCTGGTAGGAAGGGCAGATTCCAGCATTCAGACAGGAAGGGAAAAATATGATCGGATATAGCTGGAAGTTGCATCGTGTTTTAAGGCACAGGAGGAAACAGACTCTTCTAAGGATTTCATAAAGCATCCCCTGTCCTCCTCCTCTCTAAAAGGTGAGATTTATAGAGCAGCAATGGGACTTGTAATATCAATAGTAAGGGAAGGGAGAAGGGAGCTGTGTTGGGACTGTGAGAGGCCACTGTCCTAATCCAGTAGGTTAACAGCTCCTCGGCCTTCTTGGTAAATCCATGAGTGCAGATATATGAGTTTTGCTAAGCCAGCTTTTAATATTATTAAGCGCAGGGCTTTTATGAACTTCATCAGCGCCACTGGCTCTGAAGAGCCAGATTCTTTGCTGGATGAGAAGTTTACCTGGACTGGAGCTGCAGCTGGAGCACTGAGTTCCACTGGGCAGAGCTTTAGCAGGTGTAAAATGGAGCAGCTCTTTCCTAGCAGGTGTTGTGTAGAAATTTCTGTCAGTGTGGAAGATCTACAGCTTTCATTGCAGGGAAATAAATCATCAAAAGTAACCTACTTAAATAATTTTATAATGCAAAGGGATTATAAAATGCTATATAATTAGTAAATAAAATGATGCATTTAAGTTCAGTCTTACAGTCTGTGTCAATAAGCAAATTGAGGTTGTTTTTTTTCTTAAAACCCACCTAAATCCCTATAACAAGTTTTCTAGGATAAGTATAATAAAATATTCAGCAACTATCACAAACATGATAAATTTTGGATTAAGAAATGCATGTGGTTGGTGAGTGTCAGCATTCTGGCATTGTTACAAATTGAGTGGCCAATTTATTTTAAACTTGTAAATCCTTAGTAGATCATTTAATATTAGCAGTAAAGAACTCTAGGCAGAGAAATGACGGCTGCAATTTTATTAAAATAACACTTTTGTAGATTGCTTCAGTAAATCTAGAAGATCATCAAGATAAATGAAGAAATTAATTAAAAAACCACAAAGGCTATATCCCCAGTGATTCTAGTTACTGTGCAAAGAAGTGGTGGTGCTTAAATAAAAAAGCCCATAAGTTGAAGGATTCAGTACAGTTTATCGTGAAATATTCCCCTTTATTCAGATTCTTATCCCAGGAGCAGTCATTGCAGAGGTTATCAGTTTCATGTGATCCCATTCTTTTATTACACAAGTATCAGCAATTACTATAAAATGAACATTTACCAAAGTTGCAGTCATTGATATTTGAGACTGAAAAAAGAAACAATATATTTAATGAAAGGAAGATTGAAGTAGTTCAGATCACCTTGCATAGTAATAATCAAAAAAAAAATATCTTAGGAATAATGGCTGCACCCATATTAGTAGAGGTTGATAATTCCTGTATTGGGGTACTTTTTCAATGTTAGAATTGTGTTAGAGCAACAGTGTCAGTTTGTGAAGTCTAATAACAAAATAGATGAATATAATAATTCTTTTTTTTGTGCATGAGGCATCACGATCCAGACTATATCACCTTGCTTTGTTTTTCTATATGTGCCTGTTATGATTTTGTCACAAATACATATGTTGGTCCAGAAATGGGACTACAATATTTATCCAGACTTTTAAATACTCTGCTTTGAATTTTGGCTTTGATACTAACTCTGAAAATTTCTGGCATTTGCTCAACTTATGTTTGACATTTAACAGCTGTATTGCAATTACTCCATGTGCACATACTCACTTGCCCCTAATGTAACTTACTGGTCTTTCACTGGAACTCAAACTAAGTCTTGTTTCATCTCAGCTGAGAAGGCTATGAGCATGCACACACATGGTCACAATTGCCACAGCTGCTCTCATATATCCTGAATTTGTAAGACATTGAAGTGTCTCTTTGAACCTTCTTTAGACTAATGAAGGATTATGCCTTATGTCAAGAAAAAGCACAATATCTTCATTATATAATACTTGCTCACTGAAATAGAAATTAAATCAAAGAATGAGTTATGTGACTACATGGGTCATTAGTCATGTTCCTTGTTACTGTTTGCTTTCTAATTTAAATACATAAAACATTTTTCATGGAATGGTCTATAGAAACTATCTTATTTGAATCTTCATAGAATCATAGAATGGTTTGAATTGGAAGGGACCTTAAAGATCATTTCGTTCCAACCCCCTGCCATGGGCAGGGACACCTCCCACTAGACCAGGTTGCTCAAAGTCCCATCCAACCTGGCCTTGAATCTTATAAAGGTCTCAGTCACTGAAGTCTAAAGGCTTGCTAGACTCAGTCTACCTCAAACTGCCTAAAGTTGCCTGATCTTATAGGGTGAAGCCCACTGGGCCTACTTGGTGACAAACCACACAGATACCATTTACAGAAAATTGAAAGTCATGTTTGATTACTTGGCACCATTAGAACATGAAAATTATATGAACCAGAGCTATCAGCTGTTCTCCATCTTTCCGTAAACTTAGGGAAGAGAAAATAGAAGAAAATACCAATAAGCTAATAAAAACTAGTGATGAGCTAATAAAAGAGAACCTAAAGTTGTGTTTCTTGTAACTCATAAAGCCTGCATGCTGCTATCCACAGTCAGAGGACACCCCACCTAATCTGCCCATGATTCCTGCTGTCCGGTTTTAACCTCCTGCCTAAAAGCTGGGTGAATGTGTTAATGTGATAAAACATGCCAAGCAGAAAAGTTTATTACCTCAGTTGTGTGGTTTCCATGCTGAAACTGGCTTGAGTCTGGTTTACCTGGTGCATAGGTTGGAAAATGAAGTATTTAATTTCCATACTGTAGCATTTTCATGAAAATAAAAAGTAGCTTCTGTATTTTTGCAGCAATCCTTTTAATGTCATGGTCTGCTTTACCAATGTAGTGCTCATTAGAGATGTGTGAACTTGTGGGGAAACTTAGGTATTCCCCTGTGTGACTGAAGGAAAAAAAAGGTTTTTCACAAGCCCAGAAATACTGCATAGAGTCAACAGAGAAATTTTAAGGGAAAAGCTAATCATGAAAAAATTGAAACTGATAGATCTAGGAAAAAAAAATTATTTTTTTTAATGATCTGGAAACTATGAGAATTTTGATAAGAATTATAAATACAGTCCAGCTTACTGACAGCATACAACTAATTTATTTTTGAGAATTTTGTTGTCTGCATTTTTCTCCACGAATGCACATGGGATGATAACCTATAACCAGTGTTAGAGATGCTGCAGGCATTTGATCTCCAATTCTGAATCTGTAATATAAACTATGGAATTATTGTTATATTGCTGCAGCTTCATGTTATGAATATAGACGACTATTCCTGTTGGATATGCTTCAATTTAATAGATGTTTTCATATCCCACTAGATTACTTTCTACTTTTTTTTTTTTCTGATTGTATAATCTGCATTTAGATCATATGTGTGTCCTGTCTCCCCCCACCCTTTTTTTTTTCCTTTAAAGAATATATTTTAAGCCATAATAATATTTTTCCCCTGGAAGGCGGGTGTTTTATTTTCTGGCAGTTAACTATTTGTAGATTTTAGTATATATCCAGGCAATGTAGATAAAAGGTTGATGCTCAAATGTTTTACTTGGCCTATATTGGTCACACATAATGGCTTTTGTTAAATGTTTAATTATGAACTAGAAAAAGAAAAATTCAGACAAGATCAGACTAAGTTCAAAACTGTATTGGATTGTCAAATACCAAATGTATTTGTCTCTGCAGTAAAGCTAGTTTTCTGCAAATTGGAGTGTAAATGGGTCCTTGATCTGCCAAATGGAATTTCCTCTATAAGGACTTCTTTGTCCAGGTTATTCTCCTGCTTGTATTTTAAGCATATATGCTGCACTCCCCCCCCTTGCTAGTTTAGCCGTTGTCACTTTGTAAAATCCTCTCTAATGGCACTTGTCCTTTTTCAGCTTGACAGGCGGCCTTCCTTTCCTGGTGCCCTTTGAAGGATTGGAATACTGATAGATAGGGTATAATTTACCTGGTATATACAGGTGTATACAGGAGAGAAAAATCTAACTTGTTACAATAGTTATTGATATTAAAGGCTGCAAAGGTCTCCAGTCGTTAAAGAGGATGTTTCAAAAAGCTGCAGCGAGGTAATGTCTCAAGACTTGACCCTTCATTTAGAATCTCTCAGCAGAGATATGTGCCCATGCTGTTATTCAGTGCAGATATTTTATCACATCTTATATTTCGGTAAGAGAAAAGTATAACTTTCTGGATTGAAGATGCCTAGAATTTTATCCGTAGCTCTTTTGGGTTTGTTATTCAAAAGCATCTCAGTGACGTAGGTATCTTAAGTCCTAATGAAAGTCAGTGAAATTTAGATAAATGGATTTTAGGGACAAGATTAGAAGCATTTACTGAGAATTTCAACACGCCACTCTCCATGGAATCTTAATTAGTAACTGAGGTTTCAACATGCTTCTAACTTCTTTTTGAGCTATAATAATTGTGTTTGAAAGATAATAGTCGTGATAACAGTCAGCTGGGCACCTAGGACATACGGGTGAGAACCTTACTATTTATTTTTTATTCAATCCTCTTACTGTGTCTCTGGAAATCTCCATCACTCGCTTTGGCTGGAATTCTTCTAATTTAATAGACTATGCTTGTCAAGATTGTATATCAAACACTGCAGACAATCAGCTAAGTCCTTAGTCATCTGTCAAATAATGGGGTCTTAGGTGCACTGAGAATAAGTTGGCAAAGTAGGGTGTGTTGCGTTCTGAAATTTAAACCAGGGCCCTGTTTACTCATAATACAAAAAGAGCATTAAGAGATTGATAGTCTGTTTGAAATTCCTTTGAAAATATATCCCAGACTGGATCTTTTTTACTGCTTGTCTCTTGTGAGACACTTCTTTAAAAAAAGCCATTCTTTTAGATCCACACTGCTATAAAACCAGAAAACTGTCAGAGCCCTGCTGATCCAATTACAACTTTAAAACTTTTAAGCTTTTGATTTACAGTAAGCTCATTCCAGTTAAATACAAAGGAATCTTTTTCTTAAACTCTACATTGTTTAACAGTGTATTTCACAGTATATTTCACCTCTTTTTCCCTTCACATATGGAAAATGCTCCATAGAATCATAAAGTGGTTTGGGTTGGAAAGGACCTTTAAAGATCATCTAGTTCCAAGCCCCTTGCTGAGGGTGGGAATATCGTTCACTAGACCAGGTTGCTCAAAGCCCCATTCAGTCTGACTTTGCACACTTCCAGGGATGGGGCATCCACAACATCTCTGGGCAACCTGGGCCAGTGTCTCACCACCCACAGAGTAAAGAATTTCTTCCTGATATCTAATCCAAATCTCTCCTCTATCAGTTTAAAACAGTTACCCCTCCTCCTATCACTCCACTCCCCGATAAAAGAGTCCATCCCTGTATTTCCTGTAGCCCCTTTAGGGACTGGAAGGGGCTCAAGGGTCTCTCCAAGAGCCTTCCATTCTCCAGGCTGAACAACCCCAACTCTCTCAGCCTGTCCTCACAGCAGAGGGGCTGCAGTCCTTGGAGCATCTTTGTGGCCTCCTCTGGACCTGCACCCACAGGTCCATGTCCTTGCTATTTTGGGGGCTCCAGAGCTGGACGCAGCACTGAAGGGTGGGTCCCACCAAAGCAGAGTAGAGGAGGAGAATCCCCTCCCTCGCCCTGCTGGCCACACTGCTGGTGGTGCAGTCCAGGATATGATTGATTTCTGGACTGCAAGCACACATTGCTAGCTCATATTCAATCTTTCATCTGCTTCATAGGAATTAAAGGTAGGGAATATTTCAGTTTCCTAACCTAATTAGAGCTGGACTATGAGCCATGCGCTGTTCTTCACTTGAGATTGCCCGTGTTCTACTGCAAGATAAAAGATGGCTCCTGTTTGTTTGGTTTTAGTGTTTTTTTCATTTTGTTACGGGAAACCATCAGTAAGACACTACTAAAGGCCATGTAGGACTGTGTAGTGCAACGGACCAACTTTACAGTAGGTGGTCTGAATGTTTCCTTAGGTTTTATTTTGTATAAAGCAACTTTTAGACAAAACATTTCAGGTAGTTTAGGTTTGTGCTGCTATAACTGCACTATGTCATTAATCTCTCTTTTTACGCTGTCTAGGATTCTCTTAAATAACAGAATTCCTTGGATCCCCAGTTATGCATTCAGAGCTTTCTTGCTAATATATATGGGGGAGGAGAATGATAGGAAATTTGGATTTTCTAGTTTTTCCCAACAAACAGTTAATTTCTGAAGGGATGTCATTTTTAGATGCTTAAGTATTTTTCTGCTTAACTGTTAAGATGGTTATTTCCAATGTTTGAAAAGATGTTCTGTGAGGGCACGGTGCTGAAAACAGTTATGCATATGAATAAACTGTCTTGCAATCGATTTAGTACAAAGCAAATGAAATCAATAGGACTACTCATGTGAATTTCTTTACTCATATTTGTGAGGTTTTACCAGATCAAGGCTATACTTTTCTCGGTGTCACAGGACTTGCTTTCTTCCCTAGGCTTGAGCTGTGGCAGTTGGTTGATCTGTGAAAGTTACTGCTGAGAAAGACAGCGCATGCTTAGGAATGCACAGGTTTTGATTCCCAAATTTAGGAGATGGAAACCCTATAAAACATTGTGTAGTTAAAATAAGAAGGTAGATTTCTTAATTCTCAATTTTTACTGAGGTTCAGGTTGGATCGCAGTAAATGTTCCTCATTGCTGCTCAGATATATTGGTTTTTAAATCCTTTATGCTAGGTTAGTGGCAGGTACTTGTCCTGCTTCTTCCCTATTATTTAGAAGCTCTAGCTCAGTAAATCACAGTCTATCCCTTTCTTTCTGGAATATAGTTTTTCGTATTCAGATTGTTTATTTCTTAAAGGAATGTAGAGTTTACAAAGTAAAAATGGCTGTGTTTGTGAAGTAATGGAAGAGCATTCTCATAAATTATATACCTGATGTTTAAATGTTTTAGCTATAAATGACAGCATGGATTTTTTGTTTAAAATGTAATGTTCTTTAAAGCATCTGCTCAATTTCTCTTAAATAATGATATTGTTCTCAAAAGAAACATTCAGAAAAATACTATTTACTGTATCTCATTTATGTAGATGAATTTAGTGAATTAATCCCATTGGATGGCAATGGCTACTTTACATCTATAGAGTGCCAAAGCTTGACTTGAATGATAATGTTCAGTAAAAGGAGTCTGAAGTGACAATTCCCCTGAGCACTAATGAGACCTTTAATGAAAGCTGTGCTTGTGCTAATCAGTTTGGTGATTGCAGAGAAGTTTGCTGAATAATCATCTCTGAATCTCAAGAGCAATTCTAAAGCATAGTAAAAATGTTCACATGACTGATGCATTGTTTGTATTGATACTCATCAATGGTTATTTTCATAAGTTAGACACATCACAGAGGGAACATTTCCAAGCCTACTCTTTTGTGGGAGTAGTCATGTTGTCACATTTTAGGCAAAATTCCCACAAAGCCCAGAGGGTTATGTGTAATGACACACTTGGAACTAAAGAGAGAAATGACAAAATATCTTCATATTGTAAGAAATTTTACTGTTTTGACATTGTTAGTCCTTCCAGTGTGTGTAGGGCTAAGAATATACATTACACAGTTGTGTGATAGGTGCAGATCAGTTTGACAGCTCTCTAATCTTTATCTTCAAGAAATGTGACTGTTGAGTAACTCTGCAAGTCCATTTCTCTAGAGAGTATCTTCAATTCCGTTAACATCAACTCTTCCACCCATATCTTTCTTTGGCTTACACAGTTAAAAAAAAAAAAAAGATTGTTCTCATTTTCCTCCCTTCACCACTGTCTCCTGGTCCTGCTTCTCTTGGCTGTACAATTTTCCGAATGATGTTGCCTATGCACTTCAGAAACTTTGTGGTCTCATTGCTTTTATTTTTCCACTGCAACTCTTTCTGTTTATATTCCTTTTAAGGTACAGTTTGAAAATGCTTTTGTACCTGTGGTCTCTTTCAGTAGATCTTGTTATGGCCATTACTGCTATTGTTATTTGTAGCTCATTAGTAATTCCAAACAACTCAGCTGAAGTGCATATACCCTGTTGTGTTTCGCATTGCGCCTAAATGTAGTGGAAGTAAGGCAGTTTGTAAGGCAGTTGAAGAGGAGTGGGAGTACAAATGCAGACAGCTAAAGTGATGGTCCTCATGGTCCTACCGCTGAACACAGGATGGAGATTGAAGAGTCCTGAGACATCTGTGTGCACTGCAGCCTAGTTTGTTGTTTTCTATTGACTTGTCTGCTCTTTTGACTAGTCTGACAACCATTTCTTCACTGTGCTCTCCCACAAACGTGCCTTTCCTGTAAAACCCTATTCCTCTGAAGACCCTGCCATCTGGAACAGCCTTTCTGAATCTCTCTGCCTCATTGACTTGCTGTGTCTTTTGAAATCTCATTGGAAAGCAGTCTTCTCACTTGTCTGAGTCTCTTAACACTGTATTTCATCGCTTCCATTATAAGCTATTTAATTTAGTGATTACATTATTTTAACCTGTAAGGCGCTTTAGAATACTATTTGGAAGAAAAGTGTCCTATGTTATAATGCTATGTTGTATTGTACACTTGAAAAAAACACCCATGTTTCAAGTTATTGATCACAATTAGTTGTTGGGGGTTTTTTGCTAGTATTTGAATAACTGTTGTCTACTAGTAAAAGTGCAAGTAAAATTGGTCTTTTGGAGGTGGCTAGGACAGGAAAATTGGATGACTGGGACACAGTCATTTGTGGTCACCCCAAGTCATACATGAAAGTAAATAATTTGTTTTCGAGTATATATTTTTCTTATCAGGGATAACTGTCCCATAAGCGAGAGTGGAAAAAATTGAATTATTATGTGAAATTCAGACCAAAGGAGGCCAAGACTTGTTGTTGAGGAAAGAGACTTTTGTAATTCTTGACTCCATGCTATCTGATTCATTATTGTTTATATGGACTTAAATGCTACTGGATCTGAGACCACAAGTTGTAAGGCTTGATACTACTACAAGTGCCTGACTACCTTTTAATCAAGAGAAACTTTTTTTCATTTGAAAATACATAAGTCTGGTAGAAAAAAGGTTGGTCATCAAAGACCCAGTTATATGGCAGGATCACAGCAATAGATCTGGTGGAAGTCCCATATACAAGAGCGTATCTCAAGAGAAACCAGCAGTTGGAGATTGGCAGTAAAGGGATGTCAAATCTGTGACTGTCTTTTCCATCAGTTGTCACCCAGAAAGCTGAAGGGCAGCACTAAATTATCTTTCCTTAGAGACTCATCCATTAATGATGTTAATGACTGTCAGTTGTGTTCAGTTTGAGAGTTATCATCAGAAATGATTGATTGTAGCCATGCTGCACATGGATATAGTTAGCAAAACATCCCTGCACTTTAGTTACCCCTAAAAGATTTTAACTTATTAGCATTATATTTGGATGGTGAATACTCTCTTGTTGATGCTGTACACATTGCTCTTATATATCATGCTGGTTCTTAGTTGACGTGTGATGGGAATATGGGACTTTGCTGTGAAGAGAAAGCAATTTAAAAATCTACATTAGATGGCTTCCTGCCTGTCTCTGAAGCTGGCTTTGTTTACCAGCTTGAGCTCCGTGCCTTAGCAGTTGAGGAAAATGGGCTACTGGCATCCTCAAACCATTCACAAGACCTATTGCCACAAAAGCTTCCAGCTCAGGAGAACCCGTGCCTATAAAGAAAGAAAGAGATACTTGAGCATTATTGTCAGGTTGGATGCTATAGTTTGTCTGGCACATCTGTACAGGGCTGGCAGGTATGACTGAAGACCCACAAGAGCATGCTCTTCCTCTGGAGTGGAGAGGACAGCCTAGTGACAGCTAAGCAGGAAGCCCTAGCACGTTTACAGCACTGCTAATTTGTGTGTAGGTACCTGAGTCGATCCTCAGATTTTTCTCTTGGGAATCTCTACTCATCCCTTTATTACTAGTTAAATCTTGGAAGCACTGCTTTGTCACTTTGTCACTGCTTGGACTCAGTTAAGTAATATAACTATCTATTTATGGAAAATCTCAATTTCTCCCAAGTTTAGAGGGAGGCAAATACATAGATTCTGGGTTGGGCTATTGCATGCTGAGACACTTGAGGCAGAAAGCTTGGGTTCAGATTCATTTCCTTATCCAAACTTCCTTGAAGCTTCAGGTCTGAGATTGGGACTCATTATCGTAATGCATTACGTTAATGCTATAGATGAAATTCCAATTCAATCTTCTTCATAAGAAAGCCTTTGACATGATATATTAACCATCAGATTAAAAGTAGACTGACTAATTATCATTTAATGCAATTGAATGCCGGGGTTTGTCATTTGATGAGGCTGGCTGGGTGGGGAATATAAATCTGTTAGTACCGATATCGTTATGAACTTCAGATGGAAGGAAGATTAAAATTCTGTGGATGCAATATTTATTCACGGCCATTATTCACAGAGTGACATACCACAATGTCATAAAAATGCTAGCACCTACCTTTTCATTCATATATAGTTTTAGGAAAAAAGATTAATACTATACCAGTAAGAGTATATATGGACCTACATGCTGTTATTCCTTAACAGTGCTTCATGGGCAAACATGTCTGCACATCTCTATATTTAGCTGAAATAATTCTGCACATGGGTAGTAGTTATCTCTTGTAAGAGCATAAAGAATGACAGAGGAATATACCTGCTGAGTCATTAAATCTAAATCCTTGCTATCAGAGAGAAATTCAGCCTAAACTCATCAGTCCACTCTTCTGTCTCTTTCAGGTGGTTCTCTGGCTATCCATATTTTTTGTGCTGATCCTCATCTAGACTACTTTAAAGAGTAATTTCTAGTGTGACAATTAATCAGGTATTTTACTGGAGTCCAGATAGATTAGATTTCTCTCATTTTCCCTTCCAAAGTACTAGTTTTCTTGGGGTGGTGGGGAGGAAAAGCCAGTAGGTCAGTATCACTAATCTTTCCTTGGAAACCTAGGCTCTATTGGATCCTGTTTTTTCATTTCCTTTCTAGGTCTTCGTTTCCACCCCTCCCTTAAGGGTGTTTAAAATCTTACATGTACTAAAGCTGCAAGAATAGGTCTATGATTGCACTCGTCACTTATTTCTCAATTAAAAAAAAAAAAGAAATTATTTCACTACTCTCTAGTCACTTGGTGAGTGTTTTTCTTACAGCAGTATGTATTAACCTCTCTGCTTACCTATGTGAAATTCATATTTAATTATGCAGCATTTAGTATCGAGGAAATCTTTTAGGATAATAGTGTGTAATATTATACAACATATATTATGCACCTGGAATAATGTAAATCATACTTCTACTGTGGGCTATATATACAGATCTTCATAGGCACACATTTCTTTTGGCAGGGAAAGCAACATTTTAAAGCCAGCTCCAAGCATTTTAATAAAACACTGAATATTTCAGCAAATGTCTCATAATTTTGAGACAGTTTTAGTGAATGATAAAGGAATACCATTTAAAAGATTTGAAAATGTTTAAATTTATAACCTGCTAAATTGTTAACCTAGAAATTATTTACTTCAGAGAGGAGGGAAAGTTTCAGAATGTAAGGGTTAGTCTTCAGAACCTAATTAGGTATTAGATGGTTTTTGCCCTCTTTCCTTCTGACCCCCCCATAGCTGCATCTCTGTGTGAAGGAACTGAGGGGTGTCAGCAGGTTTGGCATCCTGCTAGTTTGGCAGCTGTCTTCAAATCTTGAGTGCTACGGGTATCTATGAGGTTCAGAAAAATGAGTTCGGGCTGTTTTCCCCATGATGTAGTGCAAAAAAGACTTAACTAAATATGTTTGCCATAGTTAACAGAGACACTTCCAGACCTGAGTAACCTTCCCTGTCATCAGAGGACTTACTGTGGTACAGCAGCAAGAATATGAAATATGATGATGTGGGTTAACAACATGAAAGTGTATGCTTTTTGTCTGGTTAAAGGAGAAAAGTCTCTGAAAAAGGACTTCCAGGGCATAAGAACTGAAGCTGTGTTCTGTCTAGTGTGGTTCTCTGATCCATCCCTTCAGCAAAGAAAACTACTGAGGAAAAAAACCCCCTTTATTCCCATGGAAAGAAGTGCACGATATAATATATTTAATTGTTATTTATTTTGTTGTAATAGTTTACATGTAGTAAACTGGCATTATCTATGCAGTATCTCTCCACTTACTCTAGTGTAACAAGATTCCCACTGTCATTGGCAACCGGATTGACTTTTTGTTTGGGCATAATTCCATGATTTCTTTTATATTCTGTAGTGACAGTTTCTACATGGGCTGATCTGCGTAGTTAAGTTATTACCAGAAAAATTTTAATGCAACCATCCTTGCTGCCTTCAGTGTTGTCAAACTAGTACTACTTTTGAGCACAAAATGGGGACAAAGTAAATTGAGAGCTATACACATGATAAATTACAGGTGCGCTTACAGATACTTTAAAATATCTATGAATTTTAAATTAATCTTATTTGTTTATAGATGATAGAACCAAAAAGTCCCCTACAGAAGTGTTCTATAAAACAACAGTCTCTAAGTAACTAACATGCCACAGACATTTGCAAAAGGACATACAAATTTTACTGGAAAAACACCTCCTAGTTTTAATTTATGGCAAAATCTTGCAAACGCTTTTCAGTGAGGTCTATTTTTAGTAACTATCTATATTTCTGGGCATCTCTCTCTAATCTCATGTGTTCTATAATACCACCCAGTGGATTAGGTCTGTCAAAAGAAAAAGAAAGGAAAAACTATTGTTATTCTCTGAGCACACGGAGACTTATATTTTTATAAGCCTTCCTTGAACAATTTAATTTCTGGTAATTAGAGTGGTTGCAATCTTTCAGATTAGAAGGGTTTAGTGTTTATTAAGAGGTTGCCTTCTGTGTTGCAAGATGGTTATCAGCATGGGTCCAATCCAGTATTACCAAAGACATAATATTCAGGGAGATGGCTTTTTTTTTCCTACCTCTTGCCTTTTCTAACCTGAAGGAAGAAATTAGATATGTAAAGACTCCTGATCTTATTCATGCTCTGTTGATCACAGATTTCCTCTACAACTTAAATAAGTAGGTAGTGACATATTTTATGGCAATGCAGACCCAATCACCCCAAATCAGTATTCTACCTCTTTAATGAAACTCAGTGCAAGTTCTGGGAAGCATGCCAGGCGCGTGAGGGGATTTCAGAAGCTGGGATGGGGGGAGGGCAAGGATTTAACAAAAAAGAAGGAGATGGCAGGTTACATGATGTAATCTCTTCTCATATCAATTTTGACATAGTGGAAAAAATTGGTGTATGAACTCAAGGTGCCCTCAGGCATCTTGACTTGCCAGTGGTACTTACTCAGCACATCACTGACCTTGGCATTTTTACAGAATCACATTTGTTCACAGATGAACTGCTCTTGAAGAGTTTATCCAAATACCAAAGCACAAAGGCACCTGAGTTCCTTACTCTTACTGACTTCCAAAGTTGATCAGAATTGACAGCGCTCCACAGAATAGTTTGTTTTCAAGAGTCTGGCATTTTACTTTGAAAACCCAGCAGGTAGGGAAATCCCACAACAGTTCTAGAACTTGCTGTCTAGTGTTGTCTGACTTGTCTAAGGTGGCCTTTGGCAAGCAGAGAATTGATTGTTAGGCTCCCAGCTTTACGACTGGCTCCTCGTCCATCGGCCATTTGTACTGATGTCTTCTCACAAAGTTTGGTAGGTTTTTCAAATTCAACATATTTCTGAAGTTGTGAGCTGGACATCTCTTTTAAAAATAACATTTAAAAAAGTTTTCCACCTCTGAAGTTATCTCTGTAAAGAAACTTCTACTAGTTCTTGTTCTTATATGTTGTTTGTTGAGAAGATGGGGAAAGTAATACGGCCCCTGCTATGGATGAAGTAGTTTAGAAATGACAACTGTATATGCATAAATATTTTACTGCTATTCAACTTAATAGTTGTAAATTTGTTTACTTTTGCAATATCTGAATTTGTGGTCATGCAATCAGGTGGTATTCTAAAATACATTCAAAACTCTATTTTTAAAAGTAGGATGGATATTTTTCAAAGCCAGTTTTGTGTTTATATCTGTAGTGTTTTGAAACCTTGGTACGTTACCTGATCACACTGTTGACAACTTCATCACTATGGGATCATTACAGCAATGTCTCTTTAGGTGAGATTTAAAAAAAATATATGAAGGTAGAGTTTACTATCTCATTAAAAGCAGAGCTTTATCATTTCAGAATTGTAGAACCATAGAATGGTTTGGGTTGGAAAGGACATTAAAGACCATCCGGTTCCAATCCCCATGCCATGGGCAGGGATGCTTTCCACTAGACCAGGTTGCTCAAAGCCCTATCCAACCTGACCTCAAACACCTCCAGGGAAGATCCAAAACAAATCAACATCCTAAAAATGTTTAAGAATTGTCCTTCCAGATTTAGTTCCCAAGATTTTTTCTTACTCTTCATTATATTTTTTATGTTCTTAATAGTAAAGTATTATTTTTGATGGCTGGTTAGGATCTGAAAATACTAGATATGTATTATCTAGTACATTGATCTAAAAATATTAGGTACTAAAATACATCAAATGAGTATTAGTGGCAAAATATTTATTGGTGATGATGTACATCTGTATGTAAACACTAAATACTTCTTACTTCAATTCAGACCTTCTCAGTTGAGTAAAACTATCTCCTAATACAGAACAAGAAAAGCAAGAGAATGGCGTGATGCTCATCAGTCACCTCTTGAGTTCTTTTAGACTTACTGTGGACATGGATCAGTCTTGTCTCTGTTGGTGCCTGCAGGGTGAATGCCATGAGGTCTGTGAGACTCATGGCAGTAACATGCTACCAAACCTCTGCTTTTTGCCATGAAGGTCGCTGTTGTTCTACAAGTGTGGGTTTTTCAGGATTTATGCAGGATTTCCCCTTCACCCCGCAGTGGTCTGGGCTCTATATCTCCCAGATCTGCCAACACTGTTTTGCATTTCCTTTTCTTGTTCGCTGTTTTCCCTAGTCACAAAGTCAGCCAAAGTATTAGATGATGTTAAGCTTCTCATTAGTATTCAAGGGACTGTCTCAGCACTCACCTAGGGATTCAATTCCAGGCCAGGAGTCACTGACAATACATTTTCTACAGTCTCCTTTCTTGATACTCCCTTTGTTTCAATTGGCAGCTTCAAACTTCTCACATTTCTGTTCTTTGAATAGTATTCCCAGCATCTTAAGCTTTTGCCATGCATAATGTCATTTTCCACTTCTCTGTTTTTTTTTATTATGAAAAAGTATTTCTTGCGTCATAGTAGGCTTTTTTGCTAAGGAGTGAGTAAACTGCTTTTTTGGGGAAAAAAGGGTGTCAAGTTGAGCCAGCTGAAATTGAAGACAAGAAAGAATGAGCCATTTCGAGGTAGAGTGCGGAAAATGTAAGTAACTTCTGCCATAAAGCAACGAAAGAGCTCACAGAAGGCTGAGATGTTTTTGGACAATCATCCACACTGCAGTATTTGGAATTTTCCAATGGACTTTTGTCAGATAAATATACTTCTGCCTCTCCTTCTACCCAGACTAGCATCCTAAGACCATAGGTTTAGGCTTCTAAAAAATGAGTCCCTTCTTAACCAGCTGTCTATGGATTTTCTCTTGAGTATCTGTCTCTGCTTTTTGAAATTGCCTCGAGTCTGCTCCTCCTTGTTCTCCCTTCAGATGGCAGGCCTGGAAGCGTGGCACAGTGGGCAGTGAGGGACGAGTCTACCAGGGATGCTAAGGTCTATGCTGGATCCTGTCTGGAGGCTTATTCTGACATCAGAAGAGCCTGGTCAGGGAGTAGGTAAATCTGAGAGACTGTCAGGTTCCTCCCAGCTGCAGAACTACGTCTTACAGACCAGTATAGACAGAGATAAGTGTTCAGCTTCCGCAGTAATTGTCAAACTAAGTGGGAAATTGAGCTGCCTTTATGTAGCCAGTTGACTTTCATGATGATTTTTTTTTTTTTTTTAATATTGGCAATGTCAAAGTCCTTTTTTCTGTTTTCTTCTGTGGAATTGATATAACTGTGGAATTTTTCTTACTAGGCTTACTAGTTTTTATGCATGATATCTGCCCAGATAAATGTGTTATTAAAAAAAACCACTTTATTCAATAGTAAATAAATAATTCTTTATTGAGACAAGTGTCATTAGAGAGATTCCTACATGACATTGATTTAAAAAATTGTGAATTCCCTTCTGAGTGATGTCTGTGCACACATGTACTCTGTGCACCTGACTCACCTTGACCACTATGTTTGCTAATTAATTAAGAAGCCCATTCATTAGAATGACATAATGCAATGCAAAAAGTCTGTCTGACTGTGATGGGATCTGATCTTCACCTCTGTGTTATGGAAGCTGTGGCTTTGCTAACCCTCTGTAGTATTTAATTGCTGTTGTTCTTTGGGTATCTGAAATCCGTTCATTACTGCTGGGTCCTTTTTAGAATAACTTCAGAGAATTATTCATTACTGATAAATTTTTGAAAATGTTGCAAATTTGAAGTACAGAAGTTGAGGACTGAAGATTTTATGTTTGCAGAACATGCAAGCTTTGAGTAAGGATCATGTAAACAGAAACATTAACAGGTTTTCTTCTGTGTATATGGCCATTGAATGTTTAAATAACTGGCAGAAGTATTTACTCTTTTATTTTAAATAGTATATTCCCAGCCTTAACCTTTGCTGTTCACTTTTCTTAAAAAAAAAGAAATTAAAAGATTTATTACTATACTATCTCCTGCTAAGTATATCTGGAGACTCAGTGCATTACAAAAATGCAGAAATTATTTTAAGGAACTTTCTCTGTAAGTCTTCTGTCTTTCCTGTGGGCCTGATGTTTTCAAAGCTTAGGAATGTAGGAACTATACTGATATTATCAGCTCAGATATTAGTAAGTTAGAGCATCTGTTCTGTGCTATCAGGCACAACATGAAAGAAAAAAAAAATCCACATTTTATTTTCTCCAAATCTAATTGGAAATACCTCCAGATTCTGTGATAAATTCTGCTGGGCTATGTCCATGAATCAAATTTATTCTGGCTTTATGGTGTGGTACAGGGAATGATTATGGATCTCGCTAAACTCCTCATCACTCTATTACCCTTTTGAGGAGTCTGGGCTGAGCTACAGAGCTACCAGACATGCCATTCAGTGCAATCCCTCTTCATCCTCAAGAAACATGGCTTGTGAGGATATTTGTTATGCAGGGCACTCTAGAGCAGTATCAGCCTAGAAGCTGCCAGAAGATACATCTAAAAAACCACCCCAAAACCAACCAAACAGAAAGGATGAAAGGCATGAGGGCATGTTCAGATTGCCTTTGAAAACAGGAATAAATAGCTGTACTTTACTAAGAGTGGCCCAGTAATTACTCCACAGGAGTCATTCACCTTTGCTGTGGGAAGCTGCTTGCCTAACTTTGTGGTCCTAATGACTTCTGTGTCTTATCCGCTGTTCTTTCACAAAAGAAACTGCACTGTTGGTTAATGGTGCAGTTTATCCCAAGAGTCAATAATAAGCAAAGGACAACATTTTTTGCCATTCTTTGACACATGGACTACATCAGGAAATGTAGACACATTGCTCTTTTCTGGATAGTATTTCTACGTAGGGATTGATGCGTCAGACAACTGATGCACAGGCTGCTGAACTAACAATAGTTAAATCACAAAAAAAAAAATATTATGAAAAAGCTAAGATGGTGAGGCAGCTTGGAACAACAAAGGACCAGGTGACCTGAGGACTTGAAACAGGAGTGAACCCACCTAAATTCTGGAGCTGCTAGAAATAATGGTGAGTAGTTGCAGAAAAAGCTAGCAAGTCCTAGTTATTCTGCCAGTTATTGTAAAACTCGGACTTCTAACTTTTTATAGTGTCAGAGAGAAAGCTTGCCAATCTATCCTCATTTTTTCATCCACACCAGTACTTCTGTTTCCTCTAAGATTTTTCTCCAACTGGGGCTCTTACAATCTCCTCTTTTTTCACCCGTCTACCTTTTTTTTTTT
>VXAK01002873.1:2316-28547 GCA_013399435.1 Arenaria interpres | reverse complement strand
CCCCCTTCTCCCTTTTTTTTTTTTTTTTTTTTTTTCCAAGCACCTTCCTTGTCTTCAGTTCAGAACTACCTCTTCCCCTCCATGCGTACAGAAACCACAGATGACAGCTCTGTTCAACCCAGAGTCAAATAGCCCTCGTTTATTATTCCTAGGACTCTTGGTCCTTTTCTTGTTGGCTGTTCCTGGCCACCTTGGCCCTTTCTTGGTTTCTGATCTTAGTTGTGTTGATAAGGCAGTTTCACACTCTTGGGAATGAAAGCTAGGATCATGGCTTGTCCTTTGACAGTGGAGATGGATAATGGGCACTTCAGTGCATTTCTTTCAATGCAAAAACAGCTGAGCTAACTGTTCCCATAAAAGTCCAATTGATTGCTGTCGGCATTATATTCATTCTGACAATGATAAAATGATTGCTTTAGTATCTGGCTGCGTATCCCACTTAAAGCATGTGCACCCGTATTATGAGAATGTTTCAATTGTGAAAATCATTGAGATGTAAATGTCATGATTATAATTTGTCTTCATTAAACATTCTATCGGAAGAAGGAAAATTAATACATGTGCTGTATAGAGTACCAGCTACTAAAGAGTAATATGTTATACTGAAAATAGGGACTTAGGAATGTAACTACATCAGAAAATAACTCAGAAGCACATTCTAGTGATGTGACAGGTGGTTATCTCAAGGGCATTGCCAGAAATATTTTATTGGCTCTCAGTTCTAATCTGGAGTGGTGTAACATTTCATCTTGCTCTAATAGCAATCTTAACACCTCTTTCCCCCTCCCCACCCTGCCAACACAGACAACCAGCCAAACAGAAGGGGCTGTCATTATTGTGTTTTAATGCTTGAAAATGATTGTATCACCTAAAACTGCCATCATCTTTGAGCACAAAAGCCAGCTCTGAATTTTATTTATGTCACTGGAAAGACTTCCATTAAATTCATTGATCGTTGAGTCACTTTATTTCTCCTGTAGTCATTCGTGGTTCTTTTATATTTCACGTTTTCATTGTTTTATTTGCTTGCTGATTGTGAAACTTTTGCTTTTAAGTTCAACATATATCAGCTCAATCTAGTATTACACTTCTATCATAGAGCCAGAATTGGCTGACTAAATATTTATTTGATTATTTTTTTTCTTTTAGCATAGATGACTTAATCTATTCCCTTCTTATACATACAGGTCTGGGGTATTTTTTTTTGCTTTATTCATTGATTTGTGTGGTTTTGTGGTGTGGAGTTTTTTGCTGTTTGTTTGTTTGTTTTTTAAATATAGTCCAAATACAAATTGTGATTCATGTTCCCTTTCATTTGACTCCTCTTTTTTAAAAAAAATAGTGTTTGGTTGGTTCAAAATCAAATATTTTAATTGTAAAACAATGGGTAGCCACTGAATATTCCTAGGTTTATGCAGATTAAGTATTTGTTCTATTTCTCTGAAATATTTTTTTTTTAATTTTGCCTATTCATAGCATGTGAGTTCCTTCCGTTTGGCTTTCCTATAGATGAAACATTTTATCTCAGTGAGATTTACAAAAAAAGGAAATATTCATCATTCATGTTACATGTTCTATAATTGCCAAATCTCTGTAAATATAGAATAACTGCTGAATTTACGTTATTATTTGATTTACCTTTCAGTTTTAAGGTGTTGTAATGATTATCCCAGGATGAACTTACTTTGGCTGGCTGTCTTTCTACTTCTGCAATCATGGTACTATTGCCAGCGCACTGTCAGGTATTATTGCCAGACCTGATGCCAAAGCTCTGTGATGTGGTAAAAGACATTTTATAATTTGAGAAGTTAGTATTAATTGCTGTATTCTAGACATTAGAGATTTTAATGGTATACCTTTTTTTCCGAGCTGAGTAGCACTCTGGTTCGTTAGATATTTTTGTCTGTCAGATAGGTTTTGCTCCTCTCTTGCATTGGTTCTTTAAAGCAAAGTACAGCGGTGAAAAATGTGTTGAAACAGGAGAGGGAGCTCTCAGCCTGGCTATTGAGGGGTCATAGCTTCCCCCAGGACAGAGTGGGAAGGAGAGCTCCCCTCTGCCTTTAACAGCAGAGGGAAAAGGGGTTGGTTTTACCTGCCATGCCGTGCTTTAGCCAGTTATCTGTTCAGCTGAAAGGATGGAGAGGACTGACTTTGAAAATGAAATAAGAACAAATAAAGGTTAGGTAAAAGGAAAGGAAAGTTTAGGGTAAATTACTGTATATGTAACGGAGCAGCTTGGGGTCCAGTCTACTCTCCATCCGATATGAAAGTGGAAATGTTCCCCAAGATGAATGATGGGGACAAAACATATTTTGAATGAATGCTGTTAAGAGCATTGGACTTTCAAGTTTTAATTAACAGAACTTTTTTTATGTTTATGCTGTTAGTGATGCAGGACTTTGAATTTACTTTCAAATTGGTGGTCTTGTTAGACTTGTTGCCTTCTCTTTCCTACATACATATGATCACAGATACAGGTACATGAGCCTTTCTTACAGGCACACAGAGAAAATCTGGTGGCTGCTAGCATAAATTGACAGTACTATTTTCAATTGAAAGCAGAATGGAAGAAAAAAGCTATACAGAAAGGTTTAGGCTGCTCCATCAGGGCTTCTGATCAAACAGTTTCTGTGAGGTAGTTTGTCTTCAGCTCTCACTGACTTTAATTCAGAGGGTGGGGAAATACTTGTCTGAGTTGTTCTGCTTGAACTGATTGTGACTGAATTATTTCCCAATTTTACTTTTAATAAAGACTGTGGAGATTTTTAAGGTTCCCATAAGTATAGGAAAATACACCAAATAAGAACAATAAATTGCTTCCACCATATTTCAAGTATAAATATTTGTTCATAGTTAAATTTTTGTTATTTTCCATATTCTGAAAGTTGAATTGTACCCTGAAGAAGAGCTGTCTTTTAGAACCAGGACTGGTACTTCGTAACCTCATAGGATCTGTCATCTTGAGTTCAAAAAAAAAAATAAGCTACTGCTAGCTTCTCAGTGGGCTTGATTAGTTGATTCGTGTGTTTCCCTAACAGAATCTACGGTGCAAAACCACCGTGCTGCTGGCATATAGCCTAGATTTGTGCTGGCTGGGCCACGTGCATATCTGGGCACCTTCACTTCCCACTGTTTGGAATAAGGCTTGGGCTGAAAGGCTTCCCTGTTCATCATGAATGGTTAGAGCTGAGGAACCGCTACTTTCCACTTCAGTGGTGCTTATGCTATGCAATATGTTGTTGACCATACAAACAGGCTGTTTGTATTACTTGCACACATTGTGTGCCACAGACTAGTAGTTTAGCTTGACCAACTCTTAGACAACTAGCTCAGATTTCATCTACAAAGTATGTTGAAATGGTTAAGATTTTGGCTTCCACATCATACAAAAGTAGTAGATACATATCATGAATATAAGAAAAAGGATTTAAAGACTCTTGAAATTTTAATACAGAAATTAATATATTTTTTGTTTTCATTTTCCCCCATGTAGACAAGAAGGAAATCCACCAAAGTCAGTTGAGTTACACAGTTGGAAGCCTAGGGTAAATATTCGTGACATAACCTTAGCAAAAGTCTTTCTACAATGTGAACATTTTGGCCAGATTGCTAAAATGCTAACATTCTGTATCAAATCTTACGAATGGAACATGATTTTGTCCAAAGGGCAGGTGAGGTATAAATATTTGTGGTGGTAAAAGTTTTGGAAACATTAACATGCTTTGGATGGGCACAAGATTTTGTTCTTTTGTTTCTGTGTTAAGTCTGTGGCTCGCATTTATATCTGAAAATTGTGTGAAAGGTAGCTGTCAAGTAAACCAAGATGAGAACATAAATGAAAGTCTCTGCTTCAGAAAATAAGGCAATATAAAATGTTTTAGAGGGACTCCTAATGATCTGCTTGATCTTTACAAAAAAGTCCCTAAGGATCCACTTCTACAGAGCCAAAAATACATTATGTGTAACAAGAGCTTTTAAGAATGTTGCTGCATTTGTTGGTATGTTTTACCAAGGAAAGAGCAGTTCTTTTTCCTGCGTTCCTATGTGAGAGAAGCGTGCCAGAGTACCATTTACAGCTTAGTATAAGTGCGCATTATTAAAGCTTTAATAGAATATGGCATCAAGTAATAAAATCTGTGCCTTTCAGCCTTGCTCTTTCACTACATACTTCAGGCACATTTTCTTTTCAAAACTGTGTGAGAAGCACATAAAAGTCTGTTTCAAAGGAAAACCATTCAATAATATGAAGTGTCATTACTAGTGACACCCAAATCTAGGGACTGACTGACAGGTCACTCACTGCCTGTCCTTGAAAAGCCTCACACACAAAGTGTAAGAGCAAAAGATTAAGGTTCAAGAGCCAAACAAAGCTCTTGGATCAAAACCATATAAATGCAGGAGTTTAGAACCTCACTGGAACGTGGGAGCCCACACCCACGTGATGTTCCACTTTTTGAGAAAAGCTGCTTTACTTCCCCATGTACGTTTTGTTGGATTCATCATCCGGACTCTGAGTTTTGTAGGAAGTTGTAAAGATCTGTGGACTACACCCACAGCTTGCAAAATGTGGTGTTTGACAACACCTGATGTGATGGATGTGCCCTGTGCTACCCATAATTGCGTTATGTTAGAGCAGGTGAGGTACTAGGTGTTCTTAAGAGAGCATATATATGAATGCATTATAGTCACTCAAACAGCTTTTGGTTATTATTATGAACAGGTCAATTTTCCATTAATGTGTAATGCTAAATGGGAAGAAAGCACAAATCAAGACTATAATGCACATCTACAAAAATGTATTTTTGAAGCAGTTACTACAAAGTGAATGTTGCATAGTCTTTTATATGTTTGGTGTTTTTTTTTTCTTGTTTTCTCTGTGAAGTGGACTACCTGCTTGTGCCGCTTATTGTAGCATCTTGGTAGGAGAGCTCACTAATCTGCAATATAAATTTCAATTCTACATATGCCTGCCTTGAATTAAAGCTTAATCACTCTTTAAAGGGAATGATCCAAATTGAACCCTTGTATAAATGTGCTCAGTTCCGTAGGACGGTTATAAAAACTGACCCTATTTTTCTGGCTGCATTTTGTCTACTTTCTGTTAAACACCTGTCTTTTTTACTCGAATATCTGTTATATTCTCCTAGAAGAAAAATGAATTGCTAGCATAACTCTAACCTTGTTCTCTGGAAGTTTAACCACTTACAATACAGACTATAATTGCCTTTTTTATCATCATTTTTTGGTCATAAAGCCAGCAGTTGTCCTTGAATAAGGAAAATGTAGATTTTAGAAATGGTGGACAGTTTAGGAGAGTGAATTATTTTGGAGCTCATTTCTTGAAAAATGTCTTGCAGAATAAATCATGTTCTGTCCTTCAAAAATGATGCTTTTGGTAATGATCAGACCGTAGCTGTTGCTACCATTAAAAAACAAGCATTTATAAATGAAAAATTTTGGGTCAATAACAAACTGCAATGCTGACAGTATACTTGAAAAGAGAATATTTTAATAAATTTTGAAGTCTTAATCTCACTTTCAGATAATTTGTGGGATTCAAAAGAATTCAGGTATTAAAAATTGATTTATTAGTCTTTCGTACTGTGGATACTCGTTTTGAATATTTAAAAATGTATTTTAACAAGTATCCTGTAATAAGTTAAAAATTTCCCCAATGTCCTTATATATTAAAAAAAAAAAACCCAAACAAACGACAGGCTAAATGAGTAGGCTGTAAACTGTGACAGGACATTTTTTCATGAATATAGAAATTATTTTTGATATGTAAAGGTATAAGTTAATTTACATGTAGATTCATTTGAACAAGTATATTTTAAGTTATCATATTGGTGACCATAATAATAATTACTATAATGTTGATTTTCAGAGCTTTCTGCTTATTTAGAACTACATGTAATTTTGTATTAATATAAAGAACATAATCACGTTGGAACCCATAGTCTCAATTAGTATTGAAAGGTGTTTGCACAGTAAATATCAGAACTGTATGTGGGTTAGAGGCAGATAAAGTACTGGGAGAAAGCAAAATTGATCTCTTCCTCAAAAAAGTAAGATGCAGGAGCTATGATTTGCAGACCAGCTGGCTTGATTTCACTTCTCAAAGGTATCTATAAGATACCAATACTGCCAACACATATTTTTTTAAACAATGATCCATGTCAGCAGGGTTGGATTTCTTTCTATAAGACAGAAGGTTTTGTGGGTAGAGTACAATCTTTGTTGTATAACTTTTGATACAGTTAATATTAGATATTAAAGAAGAAATGCTACAGCAACATTGATTAAGGAACCATGCTTGGGTACTCTAAATGGATGAGAATCCAGGCAGATCTTAACCAACCATAAAAATGCCATTCAGCGGGGCAGGGGTGCCCAGGCAGAATTAACTCCATGTGAAGATACAGCATGGAAAACACCACGGAGACATTAGCTCTATAGAAGAGACTCTTGCGATATGCAAAGAATCCATGTTGAACCATATAAACTACATGTTAGACAACTGTGTCAAAATATGCAAGAAGGGGCAAACATAGTGTTCTCAGGATGCGATAAACAATCCTGTTTCAAAGAAGCTGTACGTAAGCATAAATAGATGTGTGGTTAAGCTTTGCGTTCTGCTCAACGCACAGCTCTCAGATTGTGTCCAATTTTGAGCACTCCATTTCAAGGTAGATGTATCAATTAGAAAGTGTAGCATCGAGAAGCAAGAGTATTAGATTCTAGAAAAGATTTTACATTGTATGGTTTGTTTGTTTCAAATAAAAGGCTGAAGGGAGGTGTAGTAGTACTTTTCAAGGGTGCAAAATAGTGATACAGAAAAGGAAAGAATAAAATGCTCTGTATTTACATAGAGAGGATGTAATGGGCTTAAGTTGCAGCCAGGGAGATTTGGATTAGACGTTGGAGAAAGTAAGACAGAGATTGCTTAGGGTGCTTACAGAGTCACCACCACTGAAGGTCAGACAGTGGTGGGTGGCCAGACAAGTGTCTATCACGACAGATGAAATTATAGCTGGTTCTTCCTTTGGGCATGGGGAAAGGACCAGATGATCTCTGAGTGCCTTGCATTCCTTGTGTTCCAGGATTCTATGTAAAATGTGTCTGGGACCTTAAAATAAACAAAAGTGAATGCTTATTAACATGACAGTGGTTGTTAGCGTTAACTAGACTTAATCAGGCCTACTGTCCCTTTCTGCAGAATTGTAATGAAATGATACAAGCCATGCCTGCAGTCATTACTTCTGTTTACAAAGAACAGAAAGATCATCGTCATTTACAGAGAGTGTGATTCTCCAAGAAAATGAAGGGTTTAATGAAGACTAGACATCAAACTGACATTTAATTTTAAATTTAAAAAGTTCCAAAACATAACATAATATGCTTTCAGGTAATAAATAGGAATAGTGAGGTTAGAACAGTGGGTTTCTTTACTCAGATGATGGTTGAATGTGGTGGGAGCTGATAGTCACTGAGACAGCGTTTGAAACCTATGTCTGCCTTGCGGAGCAACGCAGAAGCAGCAGCTTAAAACTCACATCAGTTCTCCCCTGAGTCTGACCCTATCCCGCCACAAGCAGAACAGCTTTAATTTTCTCCAAAGTGAAAGTTCCAACACTAAGTTAACAATATGAGGGGCTTTCCATACGCTTTGATTTATTTATTCCATTTGAATTCATTTTTCAGTTTCAAAAAAAAAAATACCAGCATTCTAGAAAAGAAAGAACATGCTTACTTTGCGGGTAACTGTATCTTTAAGGCTACGCAATGCAAATGAGCTGAAGCAGATTTGAGAGTCTGTCTGTGGACCAGATTAGCATCTTGATTTTTCATAGATTTTTAAAACAGAAGGGATTTGCCAGACACCATCCGTACCAGGGAGAATAGGATAACTTTTTGTAGTGAGCCCATTGTCTGGGTATCATTCTGATTGTTGCAGACTTGACATCTTAATATACGAGAACTTCGGAATTTTAAAATACCAGAACACTTCTGACCTTTATTCAAACAGCAAATCCACTCAAACATCTGTGTATAGACAATCTTGATAGAACAGTCTTTCAGCATCTTTGAACGATACCTACTTTTTTTTTTTAAACTTCATTTAATTTTCATCTGCGAATACGCAGGAAAACGATTCTTAAAGAACGTCTCTTTTGCTTTCCCTTTTTGCAAGCAAAATTAGGTAATTTTTTAATGTTATGACTTTTTTATTACTTATTATTACAGAAATTATTCTGTGCTGAATTCATTAAGTGACATTTTGAAAGTATGAAATCTATCCTTGAGAAAACATTTGTATTTAATGAAAAATAAATTAAAATAATTTAATAAAAAATATAGATTTATAAGTAAGAATATAGTATGTTGTTATCTTTACTGTAATAATATAATGACTCCTTTATCTCACATTAGAAACTATAGTTCTTATCTCTATTAGAATTTCTTAGAAATCTAGGATGTTTTCATCATGCTATTTAGTTTTCTTATAGTGCTACACAAATACAACCAAACTGCATCTAGATATAAGATGGACTTAGTCTTCCCTCTCTCCTACATTTGCCTGTACCTACCGTATAGTGAAGCCCAAAATATTCTAAAGGCAGCATGAAACTGAGACTCAGTTTTCCACTGTTTTGTTAGGTCGATAATGATACCTGAGCTCTTTGTGAAGCACTTTGATATGAAAAAATTCCATAGACAAATCTCTATTTTATCTCATTCAGCCTTTACAGCCAGATTACAATCGTAATCTTTTATTGCAATATGCCATATTTATATTATAGTTTTTTCCTCTGTAAATATAATTTGATTATGTCCATATATACTAAATATGAATATGTTTTGTTGGAACTTTCCATATTTCAGAAATTTCTTAAGCTTAACCTAGAAACCAGGAACAGTGAACTTAAAGTTCCTCAGACTGCATTTCTCTTAGACAGTTTTGCTAGCTGATATATGTTTTGCTCATCAGATAGATGCAGCTACTAAGGATAAGTGTGACGCAGCACATTCTTTCTAATTTCATAAAATGAAAACATGTAACGGATTCACTATGCTGAAGGAACAATATTCTCCACGATTAAATTTATAAATTTTCCTTTTGTACTTATATGGCAATGATAGATGCCTTTCCTTTTTAAAAAATAATTAATCTGAAAAGAATCAGCCCACTAGTTACACAATATCAAAATCTCATGCCAAAATGTTTAAAAATGTGTCCCTGAATCTGCTTAGCGTGAGACATCAAGACTTACTTTAAAGTACCTTTGCACAGTCAGGCTGGTATAAAGGGACATTAACATTGGTGAAAACAGGGCTTTGATCTCAGTAAGTTCGTACTTCCCTAATAAGAAGTTGTTCCTTATATAATTCAAAAGAATTAACAGTGCAGCAGAAAAGAGAAACCCACATATATTTTATGAAAGTCAGGAAGAACCAATATTTCCCTGCATAGAGATGAAGTGAAAGTGCTTCATATTGTGCAAAAGCATGAAAAGGTAAATGCTTCAATGAGGCGTCAAAGGAGAAGCCTCCCTGAGCCTGTCTAATCTGAAAGGTCTTTTGGGAGGGATAAGAGGGAAAGGTATATTAGAAATGATGTCCTGACGTTTTAGACCAAAATATTAAGGGGAGAGTCTTTTGAGAGGGATTCTTGTGGTGGTTCACAACTTAAAAGCCCAGTGCTGCAAAAAACACGAGAAAAAGAAAGAAAGAAAGAAAAAAATCCTGTTGCATTGTATGGAAGGATTATGAAAATGGTGGGTAATTACTCTCCACTCTTTCATCGAGTTCATAAGAGAACAGAGTGAAACTCTGCAATATCTAATAATCAGAAATAAACAGCACTAATGGTATTTGCGCAGGAAAAATTACAAAGTCCCCAAAAGAACAACAAAAGAATCCAGGCAAGTTATCATGTTGAGAAAGTTATTATTGCTGCTAAAGTGACAATAAGTAAATAAAATTAAATTAAAACAGTGAACAAATGTCGCTGCCTTTGAGACTGGGATAATTGTGTGGCATATCGTAACGAGGAAGCCAAGCAATGTACTTCAATGCCAATTAATGGAAATGCACCGAGATCCCCAAATTCCCTTTTGGTGCTCGCTGGCATCACTGGTGGGCAAGTGCTACACAAAAGTCTTCTGGATTTAGGGGCCATGTCCTTCTGGAAGAAAGGAAAGTTCTTTTTCTTGTTTCTGCCAGTAACGGGATGTGTGATTTTTGTGAAGGCGTGTCATCTTCTTCCCACATATTTCAAGCCACTGTTTAGAGTAACAAATCAATCACAGGCTGTTTCTTCCTATGCATTTGCAAAATACTTAGGAAAATAATAGGTTTGTGATATATCATAATAATAATCACTTACAGACTATTCTCATAAGCTGAAATCCTAAATAAGCACTATAGGATTTGGCCTAATTACCCAATTCTCTCTCTACTGTAGTCAGCAAAATCTTTTTCTCTGACTTCATCTGGAATGAAGCTCATGTCATAAGTCTTTGTGGAATGCATGGATTTCCCTATACAGATGTAATGTATCCGATTTTGGTTTTGTATTTAATTCACAACTGAAGACATTATTTTTCCATGAAAAATATACTTTGATTTATAGATCAGGATGTCAGGAAAGTTTTTAATTCTATCCTGTACGATCTCTAAAAGAAAATCTAGTTATGTATTTTTGAATAAATGAAACGCCGAAGAGAAATCACACTGATTTCACATTTAACTTACACAATGGCTCATTTTTTATTATATCAGTACTACATAATCTACATGTTCGAGTGCAGTAGAGTGATGACATCATTGAACTCGGATGCATTTGCGGAAACACATTCTAATTTTTGTCCGCTGTTAAATCCAATTGTATTCAGTGCATGATGCATTCCCTTCTGGCTGATATCTGAATGCCTATATTTCATAGAAAGTATGCTGTGTCTTTTCTTCCTAGCAAGTCAAAGGAATGGGCACCAGTAGGATATCAGTGTATCTCCAAATGTAATTTTGATTGAGTTTGGAAGTAGTTAATAAATTTTATTTCTTTTGACAACATTGGATTTACTTTCTAAGTCTTTGAACATAGATCAAAATAAGGTGGCTTAAAGACAGTATAAATCAAAGCATGGTCTGAAATGTAAATATACTACCTGTGTCACTGGTAGCAATTCTGTCAGAAATTCCCTTAGATATCAAAAGAAAAAAAAATCTGGTTTTGAGTATGTTTCTGTGTGGAACATATGAACTTGATGCAAGGTTGAAGTTCCTCTATATATCAATATCCTGCAGTTCATTATAAAATTGAAATAGAAGTTTGGTGTTGGAGTTGTACACACTCACAGTGGATCTACCAGTTATTGCTTTAAAATATAGGAAAATAGTTATATTTAACTGCTGTGAATTTCAAGAAATGTATCTCTTACAATCTTATGATGTAATTAATGGGGAAAAGTCCATTTGGAGCATAAGAAATGCACTGTTCATCCAAGATATTGTTCAGTTAAATTATTATGGAAAATGCTCGGTGGGAGTCATAAGTAAAATATGTATATTTGCAATGGCACTTAGTGTCTTGGCCAGTTTGGATTTGAATTTGGTGGATTCCAAAAGAAAGATAGTGATAAAAATTAAAAAAAAAAAAGGAGTGGGAAGATGAAGAAGCAACCTTTAAAATGAACGTTAACAATATAGAATGCTTTTTCCAAGCCATATTCCAAGATTAAGTAATTGTCTTCTCAAAGAGCACTCAGGAGAAAATATTTCTTTGGAAAGATTCCTACTAACTCTTGCACACTCCGTTATTTGAGAAGGGTAGCTCTGTTATTTGATCTGGTTTTATTATTTTTGTCACATTTTTTGGGGGGGTGGGTAACCTGTGTTCAAGAGCCTCAGGTGGGTGCTAACATTCTCAGAGTGGTGGAAATAAGACGCGGAAGCTTCGGACACCATACACGACGACCAATATGATCAGGTAGATGCCACTTTATTGCACAGATAGCTCAGCTTTTATAGACAATTCCCAGGTGATGCTTTTATGGTGGACTATTATTAGCAGGTGATAACTAGTTACATGTTCTTATAGTTGGCTATAATGAGCTGTTTACACACACAGAGTCTTTTCTAATTTTTTCTATTCTAATCAAGGTCCTACTTATCAGTACATTCAGAAGACAGCTACTCCTTTTCTGCCAGCTGCATTAGTTTACCAATTACAACTTGACCGTTCAGTCACCCTGAGGCCTGCACTGTTGTCAAGGGCCTGGACTATTGTCAGAGGCCTGTTGTCCACAGCGGCCCAGAGCTTGGGGTGCTCACAGGATGACCCTTAATTTCTAAGAATTCTCCCACAGTGGAAATTTGACACATATTTTTCTTCTTTTCTTTATTGCTGGTTCAATTTATTGATGCCTGTTCCTGATTTTGAACTTGTTTTGGTGGGAAGAGTTGTATTTCTTTAGTAATTTCTCTCTTATGAAGAATTAATTTTGATTCTCATACTTTTTCTCCTTGAAATCTTTTGGTCTCTCATGGATTTACAGTCTCATGTTTGTCCACCCAGAAGATGTCTGAGAGACATCTACAGGACTAACAGAAAAAAAGAAAAAAAAATAAATTATCAAAGTCTTTTTAAAAACAGGGAGGTCTCCTCTACAATATACTTTAAATTCTCTGCCTCATGAAATTGATACTGCCTTTGGAGATAGCACAGCACAAACCATTCTATAATTCTATACCAATTCTGCAGTAGAGCAGGGAAAGTGCCCCACCACTTTCAACAACTGCATGAATATTTTCAGCTATGGAAATCCAGGACCCAAAAATACCACCATGTTTATTCTGGGTGTAAAGAGTTTTAGAAATATTTGGGTTTGGAGAGCTGTACTGTGGCAAGGGAAAAGTCATTGGAAATCCCATTACTCTGAAGTCATAGGCCTGCATGGCTTGACAGATAACTTCTCTTTGAGGTACGTAGTCTACTAACAAGTGTCCAGGATTATTTATTCCTGGTTCTCTAATGGAATTGCTAACTGGATTTGTGCATAGAGCTCAGCTTTATTGCAATTGTTTCTCCAGCTATACAATGTAAAAAAGAAAAAAAGAAAACCTACCTTATGTGGATGCAGGGGAGGTTAATTCATTAATATTTATGTAGCACTTTTAGACACTTTTATAGAAGGGACTATAAAAATACTTATACAGATGAGGCTATAAAAATGTGAAATTGTATTCCTGCTACTTGTAAATTTTTTGGCAATAATGGAAAGCACCTTGTTTTCAGTACCGGCTCCATTCTGTTATGCAAAGCCTTCACTTAGATTTGGATAAATTTAATCTATTTTTAGTCATCTGAAATTTAGGTATGTAGTCCAAGCTAGTAATTGGTATTCCAGATGTAGCTAGAGAACTGAGTTGCCATTGGCTAATTCAGCAAATCTAAGAGGCTAGCTTGTTGCTTAATTTTTAAATTGTGAATATTTCTTGAGCTGAATCTCATCTGTCAAGTAGAAATGTGTGGTTGCAACTGTAGAGAACAACTAGCTTTAGAGTCTGCCTGTACATACGTGTTTGGAGCTAGTCCAAGTCTAGTCTAAGACTGTTTACAGGTGGTACAAAACCAAAAGCTTCTTTTGATAGAAAACTGTAATTTGTTTTATAACAAAGTACTCTCTTGAGAAAATCTGTTTCTGAAGAATTAAAATGAAGTTTTACATTAAATTGTGGGTAGATGCTTGCTAGCAAGGTGGTCTAGAAATCATGGAGCTGCAGCACTTGGTAGGCTGAGGACCAAAATCAGAGAGCCTGTGGCTTATTCTAACAAAGCAACCTGGCATGGGAAACCCAGATAGGCCGGGTTATGGGATGCCCCGTAACTGTCACAGCCTTCGGGGCTCTGACACCCTTCTGGACTATTGCAGTTTGCTGCCTGATAATGGAATGAAGCGGCTCCATCCAGCAATTTGGCATGATGTCCCTTAGACACTGCTGGTTATCTGAGGAGGATTTTCTCCTATTCTATTTACTTTTTAAGGCGATACTAATTGCCAGAAACACAAATAAAAATGCTCCTATTATGTAGATAATGAAAGTATGTCTTATTTCACATCACTTCATATATAGAATACATGAATGTATGGGCTATTGATCCTTTATATTTTTAGAAACACTTGTTCTTGTTGCCACGTGACAATAGACTGGAGCTTGCCTGTGTAGAAATGAAAGGATGCATTTTCTTCCATGAAACCTGAGGAAATTTCACTACAAGTCTGAGTGTGCAAACAATATTAAACCTCTAAAGTGTCACATTCATCATTGAAATACTTTATAGTGCAGCCCTTTGCATGAGCACTAACTAGAAGCCTGATTCTAAATCTCTGAGTCAGGGAAGACAGAGGGATGAATTCCATCCCATGGCCTAACCGACAAGTATTTTACAAGTGTTTACACTTCTCTGAATGGCAATATTGAAGAATTTGGCAAATTCCAAGAGAATCTTTCTTCTGTTAATTCACAAAATAACTTGTCTTTGTTGCAGAATTTAAGATTCATCGTTGGGTAGCATATAAAAGGTGAATATGAGTTATAATCATACCAGAAGAAAAACAAACATTTTTTTTGTTTGTTTGTTTGTATCTGCCATTAGGAAATTGCCTGGGTACCTGTCTGGTAAAGGAAGTGCATAATCTTACATTTTAGTTCAGTAGGTTCATAAGATGAATTCCCTCAAGTGTGGGATGGAACTGGTTTAAACCGAAGAACTGTTCTGTAAGAAATTCTAAGACATAATAAACAACAATTTACTTCTTGGAAGATTCAGTTCTCTAGTATGATAATGATCTAACTGTAATGAACCGTGTCTTCTTGTTATGAAAAAGAATCAACCACAGTTGTTGCATAGACCTCCTGTGTATCTTGTCTGACAGCATGCTTTCTTTTTTTCCCAGATGCATGGATTTGCTTGTAGGGAAATGACAAAGCATATCTCCAGCCTTAGTGTCTTAATGTGATAAACTTGTTTTCCTTTGCACACAGTAGACATAAGTGCATTCCTGCTTTTACTTTGTTCCAAAAGAAATTCTAGGTTTATAGTAGTTCTCTATCCTTTGCAAGTCGATAGCATTTTCCACAAAAAAGTGAACTATAGATCTGTTTTGCTGCATCTTATACCTCTGCTAGGTGAGCACAGTCCGCATGGTGTGTAGTTCACCTTCCCAGATGCTTTCATGATTGATCATGATAGGATTTTCCATATATTAAATTGTTTTGGAGAAATAGTGTGTGTATGATGAATACTGTTTGTTTGTAATGACTGTAAACTTGCAGAGGAAAAAAAAAAAAAAAGGAGGCATATTTCTTTTGATATCCCTGAAAGCCTAACACATAATTTGGTATTAGCACCGAGTTCTGGTAACTCTTTTATGAATGTACTGTAATTCTAGCAATAAAATGGTATTTTTAAGTTCTATTTCTTACGTCTTTAAAACACTCTTTCTTCATAATGAGTTTATGAATATGTCTGTATTTTAGTAGCCTGAATTGATGAAAAAACAATTTAATATTGATTTCCAACCATAGAACCTCAGTCAGTCAAACAACTAATTCATCACTTTTCAGTATAAACAGAAAAGCTGTTGTCAGTAGCAGCCAACCCACAGAAGTAACTATAGTGCAAAAGCAGCTTTCCATGGCCTTAGGTGTACCCAGAGCAGAACTCCACAGCAGAACGGCACCTGCATTGCACCAGTATTGGTGAAATTTGTTAACAAAAAAGGTGCAGAAAGGTAAGTAAAAGTACAAAGAGTTTTCATGCGAGTATTTTCTGAAAGTAGAAAGAATGATACGTCTGTGGAGTTTGAAATTAATGACAGGCTCAAGATGTTGAAATTTATGATAGGCTTAAAAATGATGCCTTTTAACTGAAGATGTGATTTATAAAATCCTGAAAGGTGTGGACTATATGAAAAGCACTTTACATCCCCTAAAAAGGAGCATACCCCAGTGACATCGGCTAGTGTCCACTCATTTTCCATCCACATCAATAGTTGACTCAGTGAAGTCAGTTTGGTTCTACCTGGTGAATGGTCAGAATCGGTCCCCAAAGTTTAGAGCTTCAGTCCCTAGAAATGGTACCGGTGGCAACAAACTACTTGCTGGTTAATGAGGCTCTTTTAGACAGAATAATGTAACCTTATTCTTGATAATATAAAGGATATATGTCACATATAAGAGTAAGCAAAAGACAATTGACAGTTTTTATACAAACATACCCACCTGGGAGTTGACAACAAAACTTTGTAGTTTGCTGACTCATGCCATAGCCTGCTATCACACAAAGTTTGCAAATATGATGAAGGACAGACTTAAGATACCCACATTGTGAAGAACCCTTGGCAGCTGAGGAGGAGAGAGCATTTTCTGAAGAGGAAACCAAAAGAAAAATATAAAAAATTCCCGTATGTTATCCAAATAAAACCTTCACTTTGCCTTGTTAGCAAATACAAATTTTTCATCCAGAAACTTTTAATTTCTAGGAAAGGAAAATGTATGTTTTCTTTCCCTCATAAAATTCTGAACTTTAATTAACTTTCTATAAAGAACTGATGCCTTAGATACCAAAAAGAAAGCCTTCATAAGCATATCATGACTAATAGCATACCTGCCATCTCATGTAATCTTTACATCTGTGCCAAAAAAGATTTATATTTATGTTCTTGTGAATAAATATTATTTGGTTAGTATATGAAAAATGATTTCTAAAGGGAGCAAAGTTGAAAACTGTAACTCGCTTATACTGCTGTTATTCACCTAGTGAAAGTACTGTAGAAAATACATTCCTGGATTAGTCAAAAAGTTTATTAAGGTGTCCAAAATCTAATACTGCTTTCTATCAGAAAATACAATATCCTGCCCAAAAATTTTAGACCTCTATATAAAGGGGTTAATTTAGTTATATTCTTATGCAGAAGTTATACAGAAAAGTGCCTACCTTCAGTATGAAAACATTAAATAAGCAGGGACAGGTCCAGCACTTGAAATTGCACAGAAGACAATAGAAAATATAAATTAAGCAATTCTAAAAAGAAGATCAGCTTGTTGACTGAATCAACAAAAACTGGTGAGACAATATATGAAGAAAATTACTTTCCTGAAACTAAATTCAAGATAACAGAACAATACAAGGGATACTCAAATCCCTTATAGGTATCAGGCCAAGACATACTTTAAATATTGAACTTCTCTAGAATTCTGAAAAATATTTTCTTCGGTCTTTTGGGAGAGAAGGTTTTCTAGAGCACGAAATGTGAATCGAGATTTGACTTGAGTCCAGACTTTCTTAACATTAAAAAGTGTTTTTTTCTATTAGATAAAAATATGTGATGAGAACACATGTTTAATAGTCACTAAGCAATGTTTACATCCTATAGATAATTGAGATTCCCATATTTATTTATTTTGCTGTGTGTCTTTACTGGAGTAGCATAATAAGCATTAGGCCACGCCCATCTCTGTCCAATATAGGTTTGTGATAATTTTGACATGAATTTGATTTGATTTAGTTAATGACTTTTTGTGATCAGTTTCATAAATATGGTGTCTGTTGGCAAAGGCATGGGCCAGAACAACTACTTTTAATTACTTGTCAAGATGTATTTTCAGAGCATATATTTCAGATATATAATGAAGCCTTTGTTCTGAGTGTTTGATTCTAGGGGTTGATGTTTATCTGTCGAGAGAATAACCCGTCTTGTATGCTTTGTGTCTGATAGCTGTGATTTAACACTTTGAATAGCATTTAATACCAGAGTGTTATCAAATACTTTCACCAGACATTGATTCATACAGTTGATGGGCCAAGGACCACTTAGTGTTCAGTGAAAAAATATTGAAAACGTTTGAAGATGATACTGAAGACGAACAAGTTTGATCATCTAATTATAATTTGATCATTGATCATGATTGATCGTGGTCAATTCACAGCTGAACCCGAGGTGAAATTTTCATCAAATATGTTATCCCTGTAGATTATTTGCCACATGCCATGAATAATGCTTCTTCGCTTTCTCTAAAATTAAAACATGTATTGCTGAAAAACAATGACTGATAAAAAGCACTTATAAAAGACCAGTGCTTTGTAGTGATAGGAGTCTCTCTCTCACTACTGATTGCACCTATTCATGTCTTAATGCAAGCATCAACAAAAGTTGCCAAGAGTACTTGAAATAGTCCTTTATATTGACAGATACAGCAAAAGAGACTCTTGCATATGAAAATGTTCAGCAGGTGGCACAGCAGCTTTGCTTATATGGAAGGAAAACTTTTGTAATAGTTTGTGGCTGATTTAATTTCTGTGGTCCTCAGATTATTAGTGCTACATGGAAGCAAGAGTTGGTTACATTATGAAATTTGCTTTCAGAACTAGTGCTAGCCTTTAGGATTCCAGTAGCTTATTTTTTTTTTTTCCCCTTGCTTCCCTCTCTGTTGTATTATTCTGAACAGAGACGCTTTTTTTGACATTTTCTAACCTACAAGCTCAGAAGAGGGTCTGTTCTCCAGCTCTGTGATGAACAACGAGCTATGATTCAGAGCTTGAAATTTAGGTCCTTGGTATTCTCGAAATGTTGAGTCATCTTTTCCTTTGTTTCTTTAGATTCATTAATCACCCCTGTTGTTTGAACAGTTATATAAACATAAACTCACCCCTATATACATGGAAGTATAGACAAACTAGTAGAACTGCATTTTTAGTAACTAAACTAGGCTTTTGACTGTTTATTTTTCAAGGGATAAGCCACCATTGTAGTCACGTTAGGGCACCACTGCCAGAGATATTTAGCAGTTTTTATAACAGTTTAAACCACCTGTCCCATTTTGGTGGCATACTTTTAGATGAAAAGAATACTAATTATTGTGGCAATTCAAAGGAGAGCTGACAGGCTGCAACTGGAACTTGGCTTTTCTTCTCAGAGTAAATCCAAACTAAGAACCTGCAACTCTTAAGACATAATTAACGTATTATTGCAGTCATAATATATGCAGGTGTTTATATTATGCAAAATATACAGAAGCCAAAGTATCTTGTTGCAGAGAATCTAGTAGCAAAATTAAAGAGGATGTTACAAGATTTCATAGTGAAGTGCTGTTTTGCAATCCATTATGTGCCGAAAGGCTTGGTATAACTCTAGAATATTTTGAAAGTTATGGAGTCATTGGAAATCTCTAAAGAATTTAGATGGAATGCAGGAGCTGCATTTCATGTAATATAGAGTTCGATTATATTTATTAGCCAAGTGAGGGAATTTATTAAAAAAATCATCTATTAGTAATGTCTTCTCTGTAACTTTAAGTAATAATGTTTCTCCCATCTTGCCAAGTAACAGTAATACATAGCACATTGCCTATGTGATAAATGCCTAAGTGTAAGTGTGTGTGTGTATATGTATAAACCTATGTTTTTTAAAAAAAGTGTAACCGGCACTCTCACATTGCCACTGATTTGTCCCAGATATGTTGTGTAATGTGCATCTTTGGACTGGCAAATATCAAAGTGTCTGTGCCCAGGACAACTGATAAGTTTTTATCCAACGCGTTTTTAAAGAATGGATGGAATTTCAGTAGAATTTCTTTGCATCCTGAGTCCATAGGCTCAGGTAAAGTGGTGGCTAGTGTTTTTGTTGCTCCGTACTCTTAAGCCCAGTCTTGGATAAATGAATGCAATGGATGATTATGAATATCCAGATGACTGTAATCAGTCAGTTCCCAGATGACTGGGATCATTTAGCTAGGTTTCGTATCACGATGAATGCTTCATATGTAAAGTTCAGCACTGTAGTCTCTGGAAATGTAATGTCTGGAAAATTTAATTTCAAGTTTTTATCCGGAAATGAGCATCTGCAACTTTATGGAGTTCTGTCAACTCTCTGCTAGGGGTTCTGTCCTATTTACTGCTTCTGTGACTTCAGCGTTAATTTTGCACTGAAGAAAGCCTCATATGTTGTGATTGTTTGTTTTTAATTAATTTCATCGATTTGTTGAGCCAGTTACTCCTTTTCCGGCTATGATGGAGAATCCACAACAGGTAATACTGCAGCATGACCTACTTTCAGTTTTTAGCTACAGAAGCAGGAGAAAAGGATTAAAATGTCAGCAGGAATGGAAACATTTGTTTGGATGGATTTAAAACTGAAAATAAACAAGCTGCCTTCCGCATCACACTGCTTTTCCTCTTCAGGTTCTCCTCTGTGTTTTACTCCTACTGTCTAGTAAGTATTTAGGAACTTATCTGGACTTCTATGTAAATAACCATAACAAAAATGAGCACGTGTTGACAAAATTAAGCAGAAAACCAGAGTCCTACAGTTTGAGCTAACAACGAATAGTAACCTTGTTCCCTATCCATTTTGGGCAAACCACCCCTCAAACAGTTACTCTGTTAAAGTAGTCGTTCTCTAACCTATCTTGAACTAAAAAGTTAACATATATGTGACTTGGGAAATATGTCAAAAACTGTTTTCTTCTAAAGAGTGTAAAAATGAATAGACTATAATAGAATAGAAATACATTAGGAATGTAAATTTCCTTTCTGCTGGGAGCAACAATATAAGAAATGAGGGTTGCAGTCACCTCTTTCCCCCAGTTCTCAAATGTAATGTGTGTGAGGGGGAATAGTTTGGAAGCCTGAAGTATGCTGAGCTGGCTTTTGAAGTGATGAATAGCTCACAGTTATGAACAACTGAGCAGAGGAATAGAGCCAGCGAATGTTGGAAATGGCAGTTCTGGATAGCACACAATGTATTCCGTGTGAGGGAAAGGAGGAAACCTTTCCAATGGAAAAATTGTTCAACACCTGTATTCTGCAGTGTGTTTTGTACGTCTGCCTGAAATGCCAACGACTGCCCGTTCTGATAAATAAGACGCTGCGCAAATGAACCATTCATCTCATCAATTTGTTAATTCATACATTTCTGTGTTCCTTTTTTGTCAGTGAAAAAAATGCCAGTTGAGACAATTGTGTAATTAAGTAAAATGTTTTTCCATACAATTTAAAAGAAAAATATGGTTGGCTTCCCACCTGTTCCTTCAGAACAACTATGCATATCTTGTTAAACCCTTTCTCATTTAAATGTGAATCAGATGTAGCATAAGATGCCGAGAGTTTTTGCTCTTGAACAATGAGTATCCTTTTTCTAGCCCGTGTGCTGGGCACAGAAACAAAAGAGCTCTAAGGCTGAGATCAGGCCTCCAGAGCCATTCAAGCACATGAACCACTTCTGTTACTTAACGCTATGCCATATTAGTGTTTCATGAGCTTTTTTTTTGCCCTGGTAATGCATAGAGGATATTTTTAATTTCTCCGAAAGGAAAAAAAAAGTACTTAACTTGAGCTAATATTATCCTATTCGAAATAAAATCTGAAGACTTAATAGCTCTACAGTAAGACTGACATTGGTTTCTTGATCTGACTTGCTGCATTGAGACTGCATCTGTGTCTTCAAAGTGGTGGTAAAAGTAACGTTAATGACTGGCTTCCAGTGATCTTAGGTGGCTGTTAATGATTCTCTACATTTATGGTGTTATGATAGAAAGTTGATCTATTAATACGTGTTAATACATAGTTACAGCAATATATTGTTATCATTAGTTAGGATATCTTCCTATGTTTAGCATTCAGATTCCAATCATTATATTTCTGATTTCTATAATGCCTTTATGTTAATACTTTGGTTTTTGTGTTTAAGTTAATCTTTCCTTTTCTTTGAAAAGAAAAAAAAGGATGAAAAAATGTCCTTGTAAAAAATGAAAAATGGAGAATAACAACAGGTAGGGAAGAAACATAAAGAATACAGTGGAACAAATAATGCTTTCTTGTGATATAAAGCTGATACCTCTTACTCTCAAAAGTAAACCATCTGGTGAGATATTAAGAGCATAATGGGAAAGAGTCTCAATTATGACTGGTATAAGCATGAGGTGCAGATTAGCTGTCAGAGCAGACTGAAATGAATATATACAACATCTGGAACCCCACATAAAGAGGGATATTTAAGGTACTGCTGCTTGTTAATTACCTCTTTAATGGAATATTATCCTTTTTTGTAATTGTAAAAATATTTCAAAGAATGATGTAATTATAGAGGTGCAACCATTGATGGTGCTGTAAGAAGAATAAAATTGTCTGGAAGAATGTTTCATATTTACATGTGTTTAATATTTACCAAGGTGAAGAAATTGTATTATGTTGTTAGGAATTACATTTATCAGCTAATATCATATTATTTTTTTTTTGTGATACATGTATCTTTATGACACACAGCGTTTCTCCTACTTGTCTCAGAAACCTGTCCATTGGGTCTTGCGCCCTACACACAGTACGGCAGACAAATTGCTTGATCTCCAGCCAAATATGATACCAAATATTGTTGAGATCCATTGAGTATATCAAAAAAAGTTTACAGGTAAAAAGAAAATTGCTATCACTAATTTCATTTTGATACATTTTCCATTTAATCACATTATAATGTATTTTTCCTATATTTCATTGTGTTTTTATATAAACACAATGCATAAAAGATAGAAAACAATATATGCATAATTATCCCATTTAAAGAACTATATTATATGTTAATTGGAAAAAGTGCCGTTTTGATAAATCTTGATTTCCCAGGATGTTTTGGTTTTCTTTAGTGCAAATCTCTACTAAACAGATGACATTTAATAAAGCAGCAAATCACTATTCATCTGAACAAGCCTAAAAAACCCTATCATACAATATAGTGTATAGGCACTCAACTGTTTTTTCATTTGTTTTTCTTTCAAAACAGGTCTGCCAGAACCCAAAAATCCTGAAGATCTCATTGGGAGCAGGACAAACAACATTTAAAAAAGGAAAGCCCTCTCCATGTAATTCATTTAAGAAGAGATGACCCCTTAAAAGGTGAGTTGAAGTCTGTCACAATGTGAGTCACAGTACAATGGTCACCCTTTTCCTTTTTTTAGATATCTGTTTATTGTCTCTCTTCAGATACATTCAGAATAAACAAAAAACTTACAGTCTGAGCCTTGTCCAGTTTATACTGAGCAAGGATGCATCTCTCTTGTTAAGGCTGCACCAGTAAAATCAGGAATGTTAATATTCCAGGTGCTTAAAATGTCTGAAGAGAACACACAGAGTTTGTAATTAAGCTATTGTAAGTTTGTCTTGCGAACCTTAAACTGCAACAGGAGTTTATAAATATGATGTGTCCCTATGTAAATTTTCAGATGAAGAACTGAGAATGTTCTGTGTTGATAAATTTGATTTTGGCCAAAGTGGCCAAGAAGAAAATGGTTTTCTCCAGAAGAAACCCATTTTTCTATGTTACACTTAAAAGTGAAGAACTACTCTGATATATATATATTTTCAAGATACCATCTTGAGAAGAAAACACAAATAATTAAATGATCACAAACTGTAGTGCAATTAGAAGACTGTGATGAAAGACCTAAGTAATGCAAGTTTTAATAGCAAAAAGAGCAGTTCTCCACTCAAATGCATATTAATCATCTCAGTAGGTGGCTTTGTTGGTTGCTGATAAACTTATTATTTCTTTCTTTCTTTCTTCTGTTCACTCTGAGTAAACATCTATTTCCAAATGCCACCCATAGCATTGAGTGGAAGGAATGAGTCCTTCTGTAGTCTGACAGAATGGCATCCTGTACTCAGCACAGATATCAGCAGGATCTTTTTTTAAAAAACATAAAATAGTTTCTGGTGGCATAGGGCTGAATAATTTTTGGAACCAGTAGACAAAGCTGAGAAATCTGTGATCATGTGGTTTGAGCATGGACTTTAAACCTGCTATGTTGCCCCCAGCAGCCAGTATCTATTTATTTACCCGTGAAAATAAATAATTTTGTCAGTTAGGTTGACGGTTGGACAGAATGATCTTTAAGGTCCCTTCCAACCTGGAAGATTCTGTGATTCTGTGAAAATGTGCTAAGCAAAAGAATTTTTGATATTACTGCTATTTCAGCACTCACTAGAAGTCTCAGGGCAGTGTGACTTCATCAGAAGAAACATCCTTGCTAAGGGGCAGGACTGATGAGTAGGGCTATCAGTGTATGCTAGAGCACTTAAGTGCTCTGAGCAGAAAAGCTGGTCTGAAACCAACAAGTTGTAGGAGATACAACACAGACTTGCTTTGCAGATTTCTCCCAAAAGTTTGGCTACTGTGCATTGGTGTTTAGACGCAGCAATGAGGTTCCATTCTGCCCAATATTGGCATGTAGCTATGAGGAGAATTTCAGTCATCTGTAGACAATTCTCTAAAAATGGTAATTTTTTCCTCTATGCAGTTTTACACACTTTCTGAAATTAAATTTTACTTCTCATTTTCTTACTAGCTGTTCAAAGGACTGTTTTGAATCAACACCTCAGTCAATAGTATGTGTTTGAAAGTAAATGTTCCAAAGAAATGTGGAAAAAAAAAATTTATTAACCTCCCATAACAAGTGAATTATCTTAGATCTGGGGGCTGATATTGTAGCCATTACACTGTATTAGAGAACAGTCTTAGCTGTGGGGAAAAGACAGACACATCTGCAGCATAATACAAGTAATAGAATTGAACACAATGGGAACATAGAGAAACTGGTTAAAATTATGCTGCTGTATGGCTCAGTGGAACTAAATGTTGCATAACGTGTTTTTTGTTTTTTATTTTTGCAGTGCTTCACCATTCAAATTAATTAAGGAATCTTCCAGAATGAGGTGCAATGTTGCTTTGGAAAATATTGCTGTAGCAAGCTGTAATAGGCAACTCAGCATACTTCTGTAAAATAAGTCTGTAAACTTGTACCAGTTATAGTTGCTATGCTATAAATGAATTTTTAAAGTTCCTTATTTCTAAAAGCCATTTTTAATTCCCTCCATCATTAACGCTTTTACACACAGTTATAGTAGCACATCACTGAAATACATTTCATTTTGTTATCAAAGGCTATGAAGAAATAGATGATGAAATTTCACACTGATTTTCTTTTTCAGCACACAGTAGAAAGAAACTATCTTATTTTACTCTAACCATCAGAAGAAAGGCATTAAATTCACCACACAGCATCATATCTGTAGCTGATGCAAACATCCATTTCATTGAAGATACAGCTAAAGACCTGACTCCAAACTTTAAGGTGCTGATTTCTAATAATTAGAAATTATGTATACATGAATAATGTGGATGAAGTTGTAGTTAAGAAAATATCTTGACTAAGTAGCACAAGAGAACAGATGAAGTTTCCGTAGCCATTTGGCAGCTATTAAGGACAGACACTAAAACAAATAGAAGGGTAACACGCTACTTCAATTTAACCTGAACTGTGATAAACATGTTATTGTATCTTCTGATGATTTTGTTCCAATGAAGAAATAAAAGGTATCCTTCATGAGAGGAAGATTCTTTGCTAATTAAGATTGCCCAGGAATCTTTCAATTTATGAAATAGATATGTCTTACATCAATTGCACATCAGTCCTCAGATTCATACTGGCATCTTTCCCCCATTCTAGGTCAGGCACATATGTGGGAAAAATTAGTAATAAAGAAAAAAGAAGCTACAGTTTGTGGACTGAATTCACAGATGTCTGCTTACCTCAGATAATTGTAATATCTCAGTAAAGAGAGGCTTGCACCATAAATAATCAAGAGGAAAAGAGATATTCATAAGCATTTCAGCATGATTCATTCAAGCATTCTTAAGTGAATACCCACAAATATTGTGTAAAGCCGCAGAAAAGGAAAGGCCACTTGGTCTGAAATATGCTCAAAGGAATATATGTAAGCATGAAAGATTTGAGCTGCATTGAAATTAAGGGAATTTATGACTTACTCTTTAAAAGCTGCAATTTCTTTTTCTTGAGACGTGGGTAAGTCATTTAACAGCACATCCTGGATAGTATGTCTTTTTTTTTTTAGGTAGGACACTGAGGACAGATTAGAAACTCTTAAAGGCCAGCATGGTGGCCAGCATTGAACCTAGGGTTTGTTTTTTAGCAAGTTCTGAAACTACCATCATAATACCAAAGTTGAATTAACTGACTGAATGATGAATTTTAAAGAACATTGTTATTTGTCCGTTCACAGGAAGGAGATTTTACTTGGCATTTAGGATGCTTTTTACATATTTCTCACTAGGAATAGTATTTGATGCTTTTTGCACGACCCTTTTCATAGAGTTGTT